>VXBW01005517.1:5312-36597 GCA_013400375.1 Thinocorus orbignyianus
TGGATGGGGCTTGAAGCAACCTGCTCCAGGGAGAGGTGTCCCTGCCCATGGCAGGGGGGTTAGAACTTGAAGGAAGGGTCCCTTCCAACTCTAACCATTCTATGATTCTATACAGTCACTGGTGGAGGGAATGTGTCTCCACCCTCTGTCATCTGAGGAAGGTCTCTACACCACTATGGCCACCTCTCAACCTTGGATGAAACGTTTTGTCTCCACCATCTTCTCTTTAATTTAAGAGCCTGATTCACCACCGTGACAGGAATAATCTGAATTTTCCACCAACAGCCCACCTACTTCTGGAAAAAGGATGGGAAAGATGACTTTTTTTGCAAACAAAAGCAGCTGAACATGCTTCTACTTGAGTTTTTCCTGCAATAGCTGATTATCTGAAGTTTGGTTTATTGTCTTTTCCTACAGATGATGCCTTCCTAATTAAACCCTGCTCTCTGCAGTCACCAAGAAATACAGCATTAGGACATCTGTCACCACTGCATCTGTCATTCTGCTTGAAACATGGTCTATTCTTGTCCTTTCTTCCTCTCCCACAAGGCTTAATTTAGGTTCTTTAGAGCCACAATTACCTGACACCGTATTTCCACAACGCCCAGGCACAGCTGGATGCCCTCCTAGTAAATCTTTTGATTTACAGTGCAAGCAGTTCAGGTAGAAAAGTTCTGTAGCCCAGTGGCAAGCCAGGCAAACAGGGACACTGCCATCCTTCCTGCCGGGAGCTATTTGTGTAAATAGGAAGTTTGACACAAAAATCTTGACGACTGTTAGAAAGCACACAGCCTTGAGCCAAGTCCACCACGGGACTTGAAATGTTTATCTTCCAATTTCCCCTCTGAATAAGCACGCAGAGTATAACCTCTGTCCTCTGTTTCCACAATCTCCACCTCCCCTGCCTCATGCTAAGTATTACTTGCATAATTTAACGAGCTCAAGTCAGATAAATCTTAAAAACTGCATTGTAAAGCAGAAGCAACAGAGGCAAATTAGAGAAAACTAGATAAAAACCCCCACGAAGCAGAATGCAGCGGTGAGACAAAAGATAGTGTAGATTAAGACTGTCTCACAGGAGAAATCCCTCCTTCATGGTATCATGGAATATAACACACAAGATTTTCTGTAGCTGTGGAAAGCAACGTTGAGGTGACAATATCCTCAGGCAGAGAACAGCTGCAGAAGGGAGGAGATAAAGTGGGCAGCCACCTGAGTATACATTTCTGGAGCGAAACATTCATGGTTTCTACTCTCTTCAGCACTAAACATGATTCCAATGCAAGCTAAAGCAGCATATGCTACCATCTAGCTCAGGGAATTCAGCCATCATTTCCCTGTACCACACGCTGAAGGGAGCCCTTAAAACCAGCTATTGCTATCTTCCTAAACACATTTTGCCCTTGAAAGCACACGAAGCAATGCTAAGTCAGCCTTTTCAAGCTGCAAATTAGAGAAGTTTCAGGAGACCTATTAAAATGCCAGGGAATAGTAGAGACTTCCCTTCCTTCCATCCTTTTAACTAATTTAAGTCTTGCCTAATGTTTCCCCAGCACCATCATTTGCTTGCAAGCGAATGCTTCTCCCTGCTCCCTCCTCCTCTGACCACCTACCTTACGCTGCTCCAAAGAAAACTCTGCCCTTTCACGCTGTAGTGACTTTCATCCTGCCTGGGGGAAGGAAAAAATACAACAAAAAGAATCACAGAATGATCTGGGGTTGGGAGGAACCTCTGGAGATCATCCAGTACAACCCCCTGACAGAGCAGGTTCACCCAGAGCAGGTCCCACAGGAATGTGTCCAGGTGGGCTTTGAATGTCTCCAGAGAAGGAGACTCCACCACCTCTCTGGGCAGCCTCTACCAGGGCTCTGACACCCTCAAAGTCAAGAAGTTCCTCCTCGTGTTGAGATGGAACATCTGATGTTCCAGTTTGTGCCCATTCCCTCTTGTCCTATCCCTGGCACCACTGGAAAAAGCCTGGCCCCATCCTCCTGACACCCACCCTTGAAGTACTTCTAGGTGTTGACCAGATCCCCCCTCAGTCTTCTCTTCTCCAGACTAAACAGACCCAAGTCCCTCAGCCTTTCTTCCTAAGAGACATGCTCCAGGGCCTTCATAATCTTGATAGCCCTCTGCTGTACCCTCTCCAGCAATACCCTGTCCTTCTGGAGCTGGGGAGCCCAGAACTCCAGTGCTCCAGATGGAGTTCCTTCTCTGTGTCTCCTGAGCAGCCCTGGAAGGGCTAAGACTTGACCTTTACTCTTCCCTCCAGAACAGCCTCCACAAGAGCTCTCTTCTCTCCAACTCATTTTTCAGGCAGAAACACAGGTGAGCTGGAATAAGATCTTAAAATAGTCCCAATTTAAGTTTGGTGCAGCCTGGCTTCTAAGGAGGCAGCTTGTGAGGAAAAGAAATGCACAGAGGACATTCTGTGTGCTTTCATTAAGCACAGCACGGATTCAGTCAGCGTTTGCTGATCCAAGCTGACAAGGATGTCTGAGGAGAACACCTGGGGACTGGGGCAAAAATAGCCCGAGATGTACACAATCCTCTGCCCAACAATACGCTCGGGTTTGCCTTTATGATGCAACTCCACAGCAACACAGGAAGAAAAAACAGCCAATACTGAGAGTACAACATGGATACGAGTGCATCTTACAAGTGCAGCACAGAACCCCGGTTTTCATTACCAAAATAAACCAACCACAACTTATTTTTTTAGCAACTAAAACCAAAAACCATGTAGAACTTGAGAACAGCACGGCTTACGAAGTTGCACACTGTGGTCTCCTCAGATGTGACCTCAAGTTATGTCAGGGGATGTTTAGGTTCGATATTCTTCTCTGGACACACTCCAGCACCTCAAAATCTTTCTTCTAGTGTAGTTTGGCAACCCTTTTGGTGAAAGAAATGTCTCCTAATGAGAAGGACAACAGAACTAGTGAGGGGTCTGGAGAACAAGTCCTGTGAGGAGCAGCTGAGAGAGCTGGGGGTGTTCAGCCTGGAGAAAATGAGGCTGAGGGGAGACCTTCTCACTCTCTCCACCTCCCTGAAAGGAGAGTGTAGCCAGGAGGGGTTTGGTGTCTTCTCCCAATACAAGCCATGGGACAAGAGGAAACGGCATCAACTTGCACCAGAAGATGTTTAGGATGCAAATTGGGAACAATTTCTTCCTGGAAAGGGGTGTGAAACCTTGGAAGAGGCTGCCCAGGGCAATGGTGGAGTCACCATCCCTGGAGGGATTTCAAAGCTGGACAGACGTGGTGCTAAGGGACTCGGGTTAGTGGTGGGTTGATGGTTGGACTACATGATCTGAAAGGTCCCTTCCAACCTTGACCATTCTACAACATTCACACAAGTCCAACCAACACATGGCCACAACTACCTTACATTAAAAAGTCAGGATTAGCATATCCTGACATGACAGTACCCATTTCTCCTTCCCAACTCTCCTCCTGAGCAGTGCCAGCTTCCCTCCTGGAGACTGGGGCAGAACAGAGACCATGGACACTCGACTGTCCTGCTGCCTTCTGCACCTGCACTCTGCACTGCAAATTGAGAAGTCCAAGCTCAAATGATGTTAATCTGGCACAACAATTGTCAGCCTTTCAACATACAGGCCTCTCAACTTCCTACCTGAGACACACAACTCCCTTTAGGAAGTTTAAACCAGCGGACAATAAACTTGTTTTTTCCCCAGTTGTGTTTCACAAATGCCTCGGAAAGAGGTCATGGAGCCCGAGGGGTCTGCAGACCAAGGTTTAATACTCACCCAGAAGAATTCTTTAACAAAAGTTTGTCTTCAAAAGATTAGAATTTGGTTCCATACAGTCAATGGAAGAAGTTTTTTTGAGGTTTGTTTTTTTTCCTAGAAAAAGGTTATTCCAAAAAGAATTGTAGGGCTCAACTACAGATAAAAACGAAGTGTTTATATGAGAAATTGGTTTGGTGCAAGATATTCTGTAGAGGAGAATTATCTACACTCCACCTAGGACACAATACCTTGAAATAAACACTCACCTTAAGCAAGATTTTCCAAAGGAACTATCCCTTCATATAAGGGCTCTAAGGACATATAGGAGTTTCTTTTTAACTATAAAGTTCTGGAGTCCACAACACAGAAAGGACATGGAACTGTTGGAACAGGTCCAGCGCAGGGCCACCAAGATGATCAGAGGGCTGGAGCACCTCTGCTATGAGGACAGGCTGAGAGAGCTGGGGCTGTTCAGCCTGGAGAAGAGAAGGCTCCGGGGAGACCTGAGAGCAGCCTTCCAGGATCTGAAGGGAGCTCCAGGAGAGCTGGGGTGGGACTCTTAGTCAGGAAGTCTAGTGACAGGACGAGGGGTAATGGTTATAAATTGGAAGAGGGGAGATTTAGATGAGATCTTAGGAAGAAGTTCTTTGGTGTGAGGGTGGTGAGGCACTGGAACAGGTTGCCCAGGGAAGTTGTTGATGCCCCATCCCTGGAGGGGTTCAAGGCCAGGCTGGATGGGGCTTGGAGCAACCTATTCTAGTGGGAGGTGTCCCTGCCCATGGCAGGGGGTTTGGAACTTGATGATCTTTAAGGTCCCTTCCAACTCTAACCATTCTATGATTCTAAGGTCCCTTCCAACTCTAACCATTCTATTATTCTATGATTCATTCTATAATATTTAAGCTCCAGGATACACAGAAAAGACTTGTTTCTACTTTAGCAATTCCTTGTATAAATGTGCACAGAAGGAAATTTCAGGTTTTCGGGCTGTCATACCTACAAAACCAGCTTCAGGTGTGCTGCAGGGTTCATCAAGGACCTCAAAGGCATATGACCAAACACAGAAGGTCACACTTTTGTTTGACATTAAAGTGCATGAAAGAGCTTCCATCAAGTCCAGTAAATACTCCCAAGACATCTAGTTGCTTTCTTCTTCCACTGCGTGGCTGATGGTGGCAATCCCTTCCAACCATGAACATTTTGTGATTCTCTGGGGAATTATCTAGTGAAGTCAAAGGCCAGGCTGGATGGGGCTTGGAGCAACGTGCTCTAGGGAGAGGTATCCCTGCCCATGGCAGGGGGGTTGGAACTTGATGATCTCTAAGGTCCCTTCCAACTCTAACCATTCTATGATTCTATGAAAAGCAGATTCCCAAGTCAGGTATTTCAGGTGGGGAAAAAGCATAGAGATATTTTGAAACCCCTTAAAAGTACTTAATGTAGGACACTTCTCCTCTTCCACTTTTCAAAAGGTAAAGCTGGGAAGCTCCTGCTCTTCCTGGGATCAAGGAAGATCCAGGACATCCCTATCCAAGGTTATGTGGTTGCTCCACCTTCCAAGGGACACAGTGCTGACTCATGACACACTGCAAACAAGGAGGCTTGATTGAACCTCAAACCAAGCAGGCAAAGCCACATCTCGAGTCTTTGACTCATCCTCAGCTGTGCTAGTCTTGTACAGAGTACAACAACCACTTAAAACATCATCCACACAATTCCATAGGGATTTTTTTCTTCCTCTAGATGTCAGGTACTGGAGGGAACACATATAGTAATAACTAGCACAAGGTTCTTCTTGAGCTTACTATATATTCTGCAGTTTAATGATTTGGGAAAAAACCCTGCTGTCTTCCATAGAAGAAAAAAAAACCCAAATCCCTCTTGTATTTTTAAGTTAAATTGTAGAATTCCTAAGGCCAAGATTACATTTAACTGTAAATTACTTGCTGTGACAGCATACAAGGTGTCCAGCAAGCCCACAGATAGAAACAGAGGCAACCTATCAACCCTTTGCACTCTTGAACAGGGGGGGAAATAATTATTCAACACCAAAGCAGCAGATGATCACAAGATTGTGGATGCTTTCATTGGCAAAAGCTATTTTCAAGTCTGTTATTACACCACCAAATAAAGAGGTAAATTTTATGGGACACAAGCTTTTGATCTGCCTATTATTTATGCAGTTTTAGAAGGAAAAAAAACCCAAAATCTAACCCCTTCTCCAAATCACATTGAGGTTTAAGAGCAACTAAAAATAAAACAGTAGAAAGGAACTGTGGTCACAAAGTTAATCGTATGATGGTGGATAAAAGCCACTCCAATCAATGACTGCTCAGCAAAAAAATAAGACAAAAGATAACTAGGAAAAAAAAAACCCTGAATACATAAAGAACTGATAATCAAGAGGCAGCTCGGAAAGCTGAAGACTTATAAGAAGCTGAACTGGACGGTGCATCTGGAAATAAGGAGCTGAAAGAGACCCCCCCTGTGAAAAACACAGAATCATAGATGGTCAGAGTTGGAAGGGACCTTAAAGATCATCAAGTTCCAACCCCCCTGCCATGGGCAGGGACACCTCCCACCACACCAGGTTGCTCCAAGCCCCATCCAGCCTGGCCTTAAACACTTCCAGGGATGGGGCAGCCACAACTTCTCTGGGCAACCTGTTCCAGTGCCTCACCACCCTCACAGGAAAGAACTTCTTCCTAAGATCTCATCTACATCTCCCCTCTTCCAATTTAAAACCATTACCCCTCGTCCTGTCACTCCACTTCCTGACAAACAGTCCCTCTCCAGGTCTCCTGGAGCTCCCTTCAGATCCTGGAAGGCTGCTATCAGGTCTCCCCGGAGCCTTCTCCAGGCTGAACAGCCCCAGCTCTCTCAGCCTGTCCTCACAGCAGAGGCGCTCCAGCCCTCTGATCAGCTTGGTGACCCTGCGCCAAACATCTTCGATAAGGCATTCCAAGGTCAGGAAGAAATGCAAAAAAGCCCAACCTGACTGAGGATTTCCTTGAGATGATGCACCAAAACTCACCCTTTCTTCAGCCATTTTCATTTAAGCCTCCTCCAGCTGTGTTCAGCTGCTCTGCTGGAAGATTCTCCTACAGCTTTATCCAAGCAAGCAGCAGAAGCTCAGCTTTAGCAAAGCCACCCCAGCTGTTATGCAGACACAGGGATTTTTCAGCCATTTTGAGGGAGCCATGGACACAACACTCAAAAACTGCTCCAGCAGCAAATACATCAATCTGAAAGCAGGGGTGGGAAATAAAAAAATCAGGTAATATAGACAAGACAAATAAGGCAGCAAACCTCTAGCAGGAGGACCTGCCCAGCAAAGTCAAGAAGGGCTCGGTCAGAACTTCCTTTGGAAGAGAACGGTGCTTCACCACCAATTAATTCTCTTAGACATGCAAATTAAGCCCCATTCATCTCCTTTCCCAATACTGTGTCCATCAGGAAACATTACCTGCCGATTCGGTGGCTTTTCCAAAAGCAAGTGCTCTCCACCTACCTGCATTTCTAATCAAACACCCTCCACCCTGGTTCTGAGCTCATGCTGCTCTCGCCAAGATTTATCGATCCCTGGGTACAGCTATGCTTTTGCTCGCAGCACTTAACAATAAATTTTGTTCTCTCCATTTCCTCCGCCACCTCAGACATTCTCTAGATGATTCAATCACCCATCTAGTTCAAATTCTTCTGCTAAGCCTTCCTTCAGGCCATTAAAAAAAAAAAGTCCTCCCATCAGTGACAAGCAGGGTTTTTCACAGCCATTTCTGTGCTGGCAGAAAAGGCAGAGTCGGTAATGAGTGAATATCTTCTACTCCCAGAGAAGGCAACATCTTCATTAAAACAAATGAAGTGCCCGGCCCTTACGAGTTGCAGAGAAACACTTGTGTGCTCGGATTAATAGGATGCTTGCCTGCCCGTTTTTGTGCAGATGGTTTCAGGGCAGAACTCTAGCCCCAATAGCAGGAATTTACTCTTTCCCAAATCCAGCAGCAGCTACTCAGACCCCTCAGGCAGAGGTAAAACCAACAGGAATCTCAGCAATCCTGCATCAGCCGCTGCTTGGGGCTTTGCTGGTGAGAACTGCACCCCCCGAGGGCCCCTCTCCTTTCAGCTACACGCCTATTCTAGATTTAATTCCCTTCCCTCGGTGTCACACAGCTCAAGAACATTAAGAAAATGAACTGGCTGTAACTCAAACCAAGACAGAGGCAAGTACAGGAAGCATAGCAGGAAGCATTTAGAGGAAGGGAATGAACCGGCCTCTGCGATAATTACGGAGATGTCAGAGCGAGAGGGGTTTTTGTGCTGCAGCAACTGCCGATTGCTCTCCGGGAAGTAAATCATTAAAAAACATCACTTAGCAGGGTAAATGGCACTCAATTCTACGGTGGGAAACGTTAATAGTGCAGAGATTTAAGCGGTCACAATTCAAGACATAAAAGAGATCAAGTGAAAGTTAAGACCATTTTCTCATTAGCAGGTTTACCTGCACCTTCCACTAGTGCAGCTGCTTCTGGCCACGCCTGAAGACAAAATAGAATCATAGAATGATTGAAGTTGGAAGGGACCTTAAAGATCATCAAGTTCCAACCCCCCTGCCATGGGCAGGGACACCTCTCCCTAGAGCACACTGCTCCAAGCCCCATCCAGCCTGGCCTTAAACACTTCCAGGGATGGGGCAGCCACAACTTCCCTGGGCAACCTGTTCCAGTGCCTCACCACCCTCACACCAAAGAACTTCTTCCTAAGATCTCATCTAAATCTCCCCTCTTCCAATTCAAAACCATTCCCCCTCATCCTGTCACTCCACTTCCTGACAAACAGTCCCTCCCCAGCTCTCCTGGAGCTCCCTTCAGATCCTGGAAGGCTGCTATCAGGTCTCCCTGGAGCCTTCTCCAGGCTGAACAGCCCCAGCTCTCTCAGCCTGTCCTCACAGCAGAGGTGCTCCAGCCCTCTGATCATCTTGGTGGCCCTGTGCTGGACCTGTTCCAACAGTTCCATGTCCTTTCTCTGTTGAGGACTCCAGAGCTGGACACAGGACTCCAGGTGGGGTCTCAGGAGCACAGAGCAGAGGGGGAGAATCCCCTCCTGTGACCTGCTGCTCACACTTCTCTGATGCACAAGCTACTTGCTTATCAGTGTTGTTCCAATATTTCTTCCCCTCTCTTTCAGTTCTGGGCAAATATGCTTCAGATTTAAACCAGAGCCTTAATTCTGTGTGTTGATGACACCTACACATGTCTGGATAAGAGAACACTACGAGCCTGCAAATCTCAGAATAGCTGCATGGCATCTCCAGGGGATACCAGCAGGCAGTCAAGTCATGGAAATTCTTAAAAGTATGGCCCAACTCTCCAAATTAAAAGGAAGTGACCATTATGGACAATGCCAGTGTCTGTCTGGACTAAACCAGTAACGTGCACTCATCAAAGGAGCCAAGGTCAAGTAGAATTTGCTTGCAGAGCTCCCAGTTAGACTCCAGCACAGGCGCTGGCCTTTTCTAGCTCTTGTCATTGTGATGGGACTAAAGGAAAAAGTTGTTACAGGGGAAAAAATGTTCTACTTGAAGAAAATTAACCTCAGGAATTTCAGCCAGGCCAAGTGCAGGATCCTGCACCTGGGAGGTGGCAACTCCAGACACAAATCCAGGTTGGGCAGAGAATGGCTGGAGAGCAGCCCTGAGGAGAAAGACTTGGGAGTGCTCCTGGATGAGAAGCTCCACAGGAGCCGGCAGTGCGCGCTGGCAGCCCAGAAACCAACCCCAGCCTGGGCTGCAGCAAAAGAAGCGTGGCCAGCAGGGTGAAGGGATGGTTTCTACCCCTCTACTATGCATTGGTGAGACCTCACCTGGAGGACTGTGTCCAGTTTTGGAGTTCTCAACAGAGTATGGACATGGAACTGTTGGAATGGGTCCAGCAGAGGCCCACAAAGATGTTCAGAGGGATGGAGAACCTCTGCTATGAGNATAAAAGGGACTTCAGAGCACAAGCTCTTTAACTGGTTCTTATTACTGTTCAGAGTCTTCAGGATTTTGTGTTTGGCTTTGTAAAAATACTTTAGAAGTCCAACTTTAGGACACCACACATTGTATTCCTCAGCCTCCCTTGAGCACACCTTAACTAAACCAGTTCACATCACACTGGGTACCCCAGAAGTCCAAGAAGTCTTTTCAAATGTGGGGAACCATGCCCTGGCATTCTGGCAGCACTGACTCATCCCAGTGTACAGCAGCCCAGCAGAAAGAATGTGCTATCAGGGAACAAAAAAAGGAAAGTTACACCCTTGTTCTAAAAAGTCAAATGAAATAAATGGCACTATTGTGCCGTACAGCTGAATAAGGACTTCCTTCCTAATTCCAAGCCTAAACTGGGTTTGACAGATTCCAACAGGAGACAGCCCCAAGCAAAAAAAAAGGGCTGGAGAGCTTAGTGACACGCAAAAAAAATAAATAAATAGGTCCACGTATCCAACGAGGGGAGGTCTCTGCCGCATGGTTTATAATCAGTGAGCCACAAGCAACATCAGAGGTAGGAATTCTTTCCACTTAAACCCCCAATTTGGCTACTACTTGGCATTTAGAGCTGGTTATTTTCTTCGGTTGGTATTTTTACTGGTTGACAACCTATAAGCAGTGATTTCCATCTCAAAAGATCTCAGCCACTCAGTATGGCCTTTACACCAAGTTTGATGGTTTCTCCGTATAATATATGTGCATACCCACACACTGAACTATTACTTTTCATCTGTGAACTATGTATTTATTTCACAATACTTCCCAGATTAGCAATTTTTTTTGATACCCAAATGCAGTTTAGTGTAAGAGTTAAATACTATTGAAAGACATAAAAAAAAAGACCTTTCTCTTTATTTCTTTATCAGTTAATATTAAACAAATATTCCAAAACCTATTTAGCTTATCATGGTTTTGGACACAAAAAGGAAATATCTGATATGAAGTAATTGATTCAATTGTTTGCTGTGCCTGGGCCCTTCAATATATTAGAGCCAGAAGAGTTTGTTTTATGCTGAGGGGAAAACAAAGAATCCATTTAGCTTTTCAACTTGGTGTAAGCTCAGCAAATTAATCAAGGAAACGAACCTGAAAAATCCTACTTTCCCTGCCACTCCATATTCCGACGGCTGTTTGTTGGCAGCATTTTTCATTTAGACCACTTCCATAAATAATTTAGACTAATGTGTCGAATTCATAATTATTTTGTTCTCAAAATAACGCTTTTAGTCTTGTCCTACCCTGCTCCATACCAGAAGAGATGCATCAGAGCCACCATACACCACAACAGAGGGATGTTTCTGAAAGGGTAACTGTTCTTGTGGGTTACAGGACTCACAGGTGAGTTTCGGAGCTTGTCCTGAGAAATCTGATGGTGTTCATGTCAAAACAGCAAAATCTGATTTATTTTAAGCCATGTTTCAAACCACTGAGAGCTTTTGTTTGCTTGCTTTGGTTTTTGGTTGTGTTTTTCTTTTTTTAATCAGTAGTATATACAACTTGTACTCACACATGCAAGAACACAACAAATGCCTTTAAACACCTGGACTTAATTATCAGGTAAATAGGAAGGCAGCTACTTCTTCACAAACTGATTACAGAGGACAGATTGTTAATGAGCAGTGAAGTCAAGAAGAATGGCTGACAACTGTTGGCTCTGATAATTTCCAACTGCTAGATCTTCTGCTAAGGTGCCCTCAGATGAGGTTCCTCACCTTTATTTCTCTGTTAGTCTCATTTACAGCCTCAGCAAAAACCTCAGACAGCAGCTTTGCAGGAGCTGCAGCATGTGCCAAGTGCCAAATAGCACCAAACACTCCAACAGCTGCAGATATAAAATCCATTATTTTAAATCAAGGGATAAGAAGATCTTTTCCTTCCAAGTTCAAAATTATTTCTGAGATACAGACAGAAAAACATACCAAAGTGCATAAAAATGTAGCTATTCTTCCTTTGTAAAAGAGGCCTAGCTCCTTCAGAGGCTTCCACAAATAGACAGAGATCAAAAGACATCATGAGAAGAGGCACCACAAAATATTTCAGCCTTTTTCTCCCAAGTCCATTGCGCTTCTTCCAGGCATCACTAAAGGAAGGGCCATTTCAGAGATGGAAAAGAGAAAGAATCTGCACAATATTCAGCTTCCAGACATACCCAAGAAAATGAAGTCCAGTGACTCGTGGAAAAATGCACACAGTCCAAATATAACCCCAAATATCTGAAGACCCGCCCACAGGAAAACCAAGGCACTCGGATATTAACAGGCGGGACGGGAATAAGATTTTTAAACCACCCGTAGGACAAGCTAATAGCTCTGCGGAGCTCATAAAGCAGAGAATTCCCTAAAAAGCAGGGAGTTTTAGGTTGCACAGGGATACTGGTCTCTGCAGACTAGCTGAACTGTGACCAGTGTTACAGCAGCTTCTTGTTACACCCAAACCACCTGCAGTTCTCCCGTTATCTAATAAGACACATCACCCTGTTCAGCAGTGCCTGTACCAACAGCGTTATGCAACCGTGTCGTTCATTAGTGGTTTTCAAACAGTTATATTCCTCAAGTTATTACATTGTGCTTATCAGTTTTTTCAACGTTTTAAAAAAAATCTCGGTTCCTGATAAAGAAAATTAGAACAAATTAGCATTTTTCAGATCTTATGCAATGCAGAAATGCCGGCAGAAAGAGAACAACAGGGACTTATTTTGCTTTCTGTACATATTAATGCCCTTCAGACTCGCTCGCCAATAAAAGCTGCAGCATAAACCCATGTGATGAAAGAATATTTCTGTTGCAGTGGCCCAGCATTCAGTTCTGCTCAAAAAAAAAACCAAATAAAATCGATGTATTAAGCAGCAAAGCTGCTCACATGCAAGATAAAAACTAAAGATGTTATTAATATTCAAATATATACCATATTTACTGCCAGCTACCCTACAACACAGGTGATAACTGTTGTGACCCAGAAATCAGAATTTCTTCAACTTGAGGCATTAGGACTGATGAAAATCACCTGATAAAACCAGATCAAAGGCAGTAAGGAGCATATTCTCCCGCACCACCACAATAGCTCTATCTAATCCCTCAGCACAGAGCTCACTCTGCCTTTTCATTAAAGATTAGCATATTTAAAACTGCTAAACTCTGTATAATCTTCAATCATTGAGAAAAGTAATTCAATTAAGGCAAGCGCTGGTGGAGTTGCCTTCCCGCTAGCCACCCAATGCTATATCCTTGTATTACAAGTTTTTAATAAAAATAAAATAAGAAAGAGAGGCTTCTTCTAGCTGGACAGGGATTATGTTTGCAGGCTGTACATGCGGCAAGTACCCAGGCTTGGCTGGGGAGGGACGTGGGGGACACAACAACCATATTGCTATGGAGAGGCAATGACTTGCAGTAAATCCTGAAAGGAGCCCCGAGTGACCCGATGTCATTTTAGCCACCACATGCCATCCCCGATGGACAGCTCGGGGAGGGCAGGACACACGGACAGGGAGCTGCAGCGGTGTGTCAGCACCAAAGCACTTGAGGAGCTGGTGCAATAAAAGGCAGATAGTATAAGGGACACAAGAAGATTTTGGGGATCAGAGAAGAAGGAAAGAAGGGGGTTTAAAAAATATAAATCAGCATCTTGCAGAGGAAAGGGAATCTGCAGCTGGTGAGGAAGGGGGGAACTAGGAAGAATCACTGCAGTCCATGCGAATGCCTGGGTATACGGCATCGAACTCCCACAATATGGCTGAGGATACCAGCAGGGAGAAAAAAAAAAATCAGACACTGCATCCACTGTGCAATCCCACTTCCAAGTAAGAATAAAACACCTTGAGATGCTTCCAGATCTCACACGGAATAATACTGTCTTTGCTCACACAATCGCGTGGAAGGGCTGTAACCCCCGCACAGTAACGAGCTCCAGAGAAGAATTTCTTAGCCATAACGTACCCATTTATTGATGAGACTGTGTACAGTCAGCACAGAAGGTCTGATATTATTAGCCAGCCTCGTTTGCTGAGGCAGCTAATCAACACCGTAGCCCTTCATACCATTTCATTTGTCATTCTGAAGTCCCTGAATGTAAATGACCCCGAAGCATCCAGCCTCCCCACCAGCAGCAGGAGGATATCTTTAATTACGGCCTCCCAACAGGGCAGACAACCTTTTAGCTAAAGCCAATGCAGCAACCCAGAGCAACAGTTGTACAAAGAGATCTTCTCATTTAGGAAAGCTGCTACTATTAAGAAAAACCCCAAACTCAAAACTTTATTTCTGTGTTTCCCTTAACCTTCAAAACAAAGAACGACAAAGGCAGCTCTGCGTAAGCAATGCCCACTCAAACTCCCTTTGCAGCAGCAGAGATGCTTCTCTAATTATCTCCATCATACAGAAGAAGAAGGTTATTAGTGCATTTATTCTTCCAGGAGCCATTCACCCTTTGGCCAGTAAAAAAATAAATAAATAAAAAATTACAGAGAATGACATCATGACAGCAGTTTCTTAAGAGATTCAAGCTGAATTTAGAAAAAAACTGTTTCTCCATCACAGAGGAGAATCATCTGAGTGTTGGGCTGGATCATGCCCACGCTGCAGAGCCTGTGGGCTGCGTGAACCACGCTGAGGGCTTACGCTGCCGGTTTGGCACCGGGTTCAGTGCGGATCAGTCACGGAGTCATCGCCCAGGATCCGAGACAAAGGCAGGTCTGAAACCCACACCGCAGCTGCCAGCCGGGCCCTGACCACTCAGATTCAAATCAGCTTCAAACTCATCCATAAACCACAGTCAAGACAGCAGTTACAGCGCTACAGACGTTTCCTGAGGAGTATTTTGCTGTGTTATACCCATAAACCCCTTTCTCTCCACCCTAGATTTGATGCTACAAACTGGAAATATTTTAAACCTTTCAGTATAAACACATTTAGCTGGGAAAAAAAATAAATTAGACTAAAAGAAGCAGATATCTGATGTTATGTCTGCTAGAATTGACAGGAAATCCACGTGTAAGCTAAAAGCTGCTGAGATTTTTAAGATCTGCACCAGGTGCTCCAACCTGCCAAGGAGGTATTCAAAAAGCTTCACGAAATCAGAGCTCAGGAATACAGTAAAACAAGCCAAGCATTTTGAAAATGCACAGTTAATACTTAAGATTCCTGCAATCAAATACCTTAGGGAGAGGGGAAAAAAAAAAAAGAAAAAAAAAGAAAAAACCACAACAAACCAACCCCAAACCAGCATCTTCTACACACTGACCCTCTCCCAAAATCCTCATAAAATGGCTGGCCAAACAGCACCCACTTGTCCCCCCCCAAAAAATAGCCATAACCAAGTTAAACTCGTGCTCCCTGAATCCATAATTTGACGAGGAGCTGTTTCCAACACCAAAAAATAAAATATGTTAAAATTAAATAAAAAAAAATCAGAAAGACGAAAGGAACAGACTAAAGAATATACCAATGTATAAATAATTTTAACAGCAGCCTTATCCCCAAGCTCATCTGCATATGAGTGAGGGAATACCAAGATATAAGTCATTTGGGAAAAAAAAAAAAAAAGGCTAGTATTTCATCATCTTCCAGCACACAGAGACCAAAGGTGGCTGAGGGAGCAAATACCCCACCCTGAGACAGAGAATATTTTGCACCTACTCATTATGTCAAAGATCGCTCGATATCTGGTCAGGATTACACAAAGCATCCACTAAATTAGCTTTCTGTTTTTTTCTTTCCTCAGAGAACTCTCCACAGTGCAAGATTATAAATGCAGTATCGGAAAGGGAGGCCTTCTGCTGAGGAAAGAGAAGATATCGTTTGGGTTGGGGGGTATTTGGGTTGTTTTTTATTCAGTCCAAAGACAGGGAAGGAAAAATCTCACTGACTGAATTTAAATACTTAGTGTTGGATCTGCTTTGCCGAGACACCGCTCTCTTTTTGGATAAAAAATACTGTTATTTACACAGAAAACACCAGACACTGAAACTCCTACCCCCCTAAAAAAAAAAGAAAAACAAAAAACCTAGGAGCCGGGATCAAATGAATCAGCAACTGTTTCTGGAGATGTGGCCGTTGGGGTTTGGGTTTGATTTCTGTTTTTTGGTGATTTTTTTTAAACTCCAACAACCAAACCACGCTCCATCCCTCCCCTGTCACCCAAGGAGCAAATGGGGGGGGGGCAAACGCACCCAGGCGGCACCCCCACCCCTCAAGGATGGCCCACAAGCCCCCACCCCACCGAAAGTGGTGGAGAACGGTGAGGTCACCCCTTTTTTCCCTCATAAAAAGGGGTTTTGGCACCACCAACCCTAGAGGATGAGGGGAGAGACCCCCCCCCGCCGCCTCACACAAGGGGGAAGGGAGGCGCCCGCCCCGTCGCCGTCGCTGTGTGAGGGAAACCCGGACCGAGCCGGGCCGGGCCGGGCCGTGACTCACCGCTCTGTTCTCCCAGGAACACCAGCTTGAATTTCCGCAGCGGGTTCCCGAAGTCCCCGCCCGCCGACATGATGGAGGAGCCTCCTCCGCCGCCGCCCCGACCTCTCTCCGCTCCCCGCGGCGGGACCCGCCAACCACTCTGTCTCTCTCTCGCTTCTTTCCGCGCTCTCCCCGCTTCTCCCTGAGCCGAAGGCGGCGGATAGAGGCGGTGGAGGCCGAGGAGATGAGCCCCGGTAAGCTGTCGGTGTCGGCGGTGCCGCCGCTCCCCTCAGGGCCGGGCTCCTTCCCGCCCCCCCCCACTCTCCTCCCCTCACAACGCTCGCTCCCGGCGCCTCAGCACAGCTCGCGCTCCGCCCCCCGCGCAGGCGCGTGGCCGCCGCGCGTCGCGCCGCGTGCCCCTCGGCCACGCCCACTCCCCCGCAAAGCGGGCCAATCACAGCTCGAGGGGCGGGGCTTGGCGCCCTACTACAAGGAGGCGGGCTAAGGGGTGTTCACTCTGGGGCCTAATGGTGGCTGCCCTGGGGGGTTGCTTAGAGGGGCATTTTGTTAGACGCCGGTGTGAAATCCTGCGAGCTGAGATCTCTGAGCTGTGAGGGAGGGGATCCCTCCGATGACACCAAGCTCGTTGACACACTGGAGGGAAGGGATGGCATCCAGAGGGACCTCGACAGGCTGGAGAAGCAGCCTAGTGCAAATGGCGTGAGGCTCAACCAAGCCATGCGCAGGGTCCTGCAGCTGGGAGGTGGCAGTCCCAGGTACAAATCCAGGTTGGGCAGAGAATGGCTGGAGAGCAGCCCTGAGGAGAAGGACTTGGGAGTGCTCCTGGATGAGAAGCTCCCCAGGAGCCGGCAGTGCGCGCTGGCAGCCCAGAAACCAACCCCAGCCTGGGCTGCAGCAAAAGAAGCGTGAGCAGCAGGGCCAGGGAGGGGATTCTCCCCCTCTGCTCTGTGCTCCTGAGACCCCACCTGGAGTCCTGTGTCCAGCTCTGGAGTCCTCAACAGAGAAAGGACATGGAACTGTTGGAACAGGTCCAGCGCAGGGCCACCAAGATGATCAGAGGGCTGGAGCACCTCTGCTGTGAGGACAGGCTGAGGGAGCTGGGACTGTTCAGCCTGGAGAAGAGAAGGCTGCGGGGAGACCTGAGAGCAGCCTTCCAGGATGTGAAGGGAGCTCCAGGAGACCTGGAGAGGGACTCTTTGTCAGGGAGTGTAGTGACAGGACAAGGGGTAACGGTTTTAAATTGGAAGAGGGGAGATTTAGATGAGATCTTAGGAAGAAGTTCTTTGGTGTGAGGCTGGTGAGGCACTGGAACAGGTTGCCCAGAGAAGCTGTGGCTGCCGCATCCCTGGAGGGGTTCAAGGCCAGGCTTGGAGCAACCTGGCCTGGTGGGATGTGTCCCTGCCCATGGCAGGGGGGTTGGAACTTGATGATCTTGAAGGTCCCTTCCAACTCTAACCATTCTGTGATCCTAAGGGGCAGGAGCTGCAGGTCCTGGAGGGGGGTCATTGAGCATGTTCTGAGATATTCCAGGGAGCAGCAGGCGATTCCAGCTGCAGCTGAAACCTCGGGAAGAGGGAGAAGGGACAGGGAGCCTGCAGCAGCTTCCTGAGAAGGTGACAAACCGCTTGAGCATCACCTCTGCCAACACCATGCCAAGTCACTGACAGGACACATCCAGGGGAGAGTGATCTGCAGCGAAGCACACGAGGGCAGATGGAACAACCCCTCCAGCAAGGCTTGGCCCTCTCAGGAGCTGAGGGAGCCTTGAGAGAAAGAAGAACAATTTGGAAAAATTTGGGTTCTTTTTTTTTAGCGCAGTACAGAGAAGGAACGGTTTGGGCTTCTGGGGCTGAGGAAGGAAAGCAACAAAGCAAAACCTTTGCTTCTTTTTTCTAAATATCACCGAAAGACAGACTGTGTGCTCCTGCAAAGGGGAATGTGGTTACCTGGCTGTGAAATGATTCATTAGTTCAAAAAGAAAGAAAAAAAGGCAGGTCTAGGACCAGCAGCTGGGAGCTGGAGCTGAGGCACGTTCAAATTGCAAAGAAGGTCCACGTTTTGGGGGTTTTTTTTAAGAGAGAGGGTGCTCAGCTGCCAGAACAGGCTGCCGAGAGCAGCGCTATCTTTGTATCCAGGGAAAATCAAGAGCGGGAGCTTTTATGAGAAAGATGCTTTCATCAGAAATGGGAGTGATCTGCTTCCATGCAGCTGTAAGTCAGGGGAAATCTATAGGCTGCAAAGTGCAGGAGACTGAATGACAGGATTTAACTCTTTCCTTTGGCCTTAAAATGTTTCCGTCTATGACAGACCGACTCCACAAAGAGATGGACTCATTTTTTCACTGAGGACTTGTAGGACAATGATGGTCATTAGGAGAGGGGGTTCTAATAAACATTAAAAAAATATAAAATAATAAGTTTAGCAGTGACTGCTGAGCCCTAAACTGTGGCTGGGGCAATGGTCCCTCCTCAGACACGTTTTCTGGGTGTCCAAAAGAAGAGTCCCCATGATGGATAGAGGGAATTAAGGGTTGTAGCTCCCCTCCATGAGCAGACAGTGTTTGAGGCCACATCTCGAGCAGGACCTGCTCTAAATTGCACTTCCCATCAACTACCCCAACAAATGCAGGCCCAGCCAGTCCCCCTCGAGCCACAGCAGGCTCTCCTCAAGCGTGGCATTTCCTCCAGGGCTTCTAAGTTCATGGAAGGAGAAGCCCAGCTTTCCTGGAATGGGACTGCTGGTCTGAACCCAGCTCAGACTCCAAACAGCGCCCTGAGCTTATCAAACAAGTGTCATTGCCAGGGTGGCCCTGTCTGGGGCTCCTGAGGTGAGATC
The DNA here is from genome assembly GCA_013400375.1 of Thinocorus orbignyianus. Classification (NCBI taxonomy): domain Eukaryota; kingdom Metazoa; phylum Chordata; class Aves; order Ciconiiformes; family Thinocoridae; genus Thinocorus; species Thinocorus orbignyianus. Next base: position 24,341 of record VXBW01005517.1, read on the forward strand.
AAAGGGCAACATTACATCCATTCCACGTGAACAGTTTTGTCGTGGCCAGAGGATCAGCAGGAAAACACAGCTGGGAGCTGGGAGCCTGTGTCCTTACAAAGCTTGGAAGAGAGAGCAAAGGTGACGTAGATCCCCTCTGCTTCCTCCATACCATGAGTACAGCACTGAGCATGCCCAGGCTCTCCTTTCAGGCAAATCTTGTCCTCTTGCATTCCTTCTCTCCTCTCCACGCACCAGATTGCAATGGGGATGAACATCTGGGGTGTCAGGTGGGTGTCGGGAGCTCCAGGCAACAGAAACGCAGGACAGGGCCTGGCAGGGCAGATCACGGAGCAAGAATCAGACACACAAGTCTGGTTCTGCAGCAGAGGACACTTGCCACATCGAGGAACGCAGATGAACTAGAGAAAGAAAGTCTCTCAAGAGCCCTGACAGATCCAGCCAAAAGCAATCGGAGCAGCCAGCAGGGCTGAAATCCTGACCAGAAATCAGGCTGCCCAGGATGGAGAGCTCTAAGGGGGGGAGTCAGGAAAGCAGGTGGGGAGCATCTGCCACGCACAAAAAAAAAAGAGGGAAATTGGGGCCAGGGAGGAAAAAGGGGAGTGGGGAAGAGACCAGGTGAAATGGTTTGTGTGGGAGATAACCTGGTAAAGAAGAGGAAGGTGGAAGAGACAGGAGAGAGCAGTTTGCAAAGGGAGGGGTTTTTATTCCAGGTTTGGAGGGCACAGTGCCATGCAGCGCCCATCTCTTCCCACCTCAATCTGCCAGGCAGACCCTCCCCCTTGCCCACCTCCATTCCCGCTGGGAAATACACGCTGCAAAGCAGGGGGGTCCCTGTCAGTCCATCCTTCCTACAGTTTTCCCACTGAAAATGCTTCAGGGAAGTGCCTCCAGACAGCGGCTGGGATCAAAGTGCTGGCAGAAGAAGAGGATTCACTCTGTCCCCAGAGGGAGCAGCTGGCTGCCGAAAGAAGAGTTTGTTTTGGCTTCCCCACAAGCTGAAAGCACACTTGCAGTGGGGCATGAACACACTCCTTGTGCTGACACACTCCTTCATTTTGTGTTTAATGGGGTGAATTCCTCTTGGTGGTCAGTCCTGAGTACTGTCCCTCAGGGCTCAGTTCTAGGACCAATCTTGTTTAATATTTTTATCGATGATCTGGGTAAGGGGATTGGAGTGTACCCTCAGTAAGTCTGCAGATGACACCAAACTAGGTGAGAGTGTTGATCTGCTTGAGGGTAGGAAAGTTCTACAGAAGGACCTGGACAGGTTGGATCCATGGGCCAAGGCCAATGGGATGAGGTTTAACAGGGTCAAGTGATGGGTCCTGCAGTTTGGGCAATGTTACAGGCTCAGGGAAGAGTAGCTGGAGCTGCCTAAAAGAAATGGACTTGGGGACATTGGTGGACAGCTCGTTGAACATGAGCCAGCAGTGTGCCCAGGTGGCCAAGAAAGCCACCAGCATCCTGGTCTGGATCAGGAACAGCGTGACCAGCAGGAGGGAAGTGATTTAAGGCCAAGCTGGATGGGGCTTTGAGCAACCTGCTCTAGGGAGAGGTCTCCCTGCCCATGGCAGGGGGGTTGGAACTTGATGATCTTGAAGGTCCCTTCCAACTCTAACCTATGATTCTATGATTCTATGATGGTGCCTCTGTCCTGGGCACTGGTCAGTCCTCACCTCAAGTGCTATATTCAGTTCTGGGCCCTTCAATACAAAAGAAGGACATTGAAGTGCTGGAACATGTCCAGAGGAGAGCCACCAAACTGGTGGGGGGTGTGGAGAACAAATCATAGAATCATGGGATGGNCAAAGGAATAATGACAGGACCAGAGGAAATGGTCTGAAGTTACAGCAGGAGAGGTTTAGATTAGATATTAGGAAGAATGACTTGACTGAGAGGGTACTCAGGCACTGGAAGGGCCTGCCCAGGGAGGTGGTGGAGTCACCATCTCTGGAGGTATTTAAGAAATGTTTAGATGTGGCACTTCAGGGCATGCTTTAGTGCTCGAGATTATTGGGTTGGGCGATTTGTTTTGTGGGGTTGGATTTTTGTTTTGGTTTGGTTTGGTTTTTAATTTGTGTGTGTATGGTTGCACTCAATGATCTCAGAGGTCCTTCCCAACCATGAAGACTCTGTGATTTCCAAGGCCAGTGGCAGCCTGCCAGCATGGATCCAGCCGACCCTGAACTATTACCTGCCTTTTGACTACAGGGTAAGGTCCAACACTACCCCTGCAACAGTGAAAAAAAGGTGGCAGGGCCAAACCGAGCAATTTTAGTACCAAATACCCTGCTCCTACTTCAGGCCTACGTGTCCTCACACCCCACAGGCCCAGCAGGGCCTGTCTCCAGGCTGGAACCTGGAGCCCCTGTTTCCATTCCCACATCCAGCAGGGATAATGTGTGCTGAGTGAAGGCTCAGGGAGGCAGATCACTCCATCCAGAAGCTTGCCCACCTCTAAGCAGCCCACCCTGCCCTCCATCCCCGCTCCCCCCCTTCACAGCCCTATAGCACCGCACTGACATGGCCGCCGCAGGGCAGGCCACACTCAAGATGGCCACCGCGCCGGGCCTGAGGCGGGGCCCTACGGACAGCGGTTCCAAGCTGGCCACACTCAACATGGCCGGCGCGACACGCCGCGCCGCGCCTCGATGGACGTGGCGGATGACCAATCAGCGTGCGGGAAGCGGGCTGGGGGGCGGGTCCTGGGCGCAGTGTGGTGTGGCCGCCATTAGTCGCCCCCCACACTCGGGTCGTTCTTAAGGAGACTGGGGTCCTGTGAGGATTTGGGGGAGTTTTGTTTAAAAGTTGTAATTTCCTTTAGTGTGTGAGAGAAGGGACGCTTGGAGCGACGGAGGTGGCTCCCTTCCAGGCGCCGGGATGAGCGCGGCGCTGCCTAAGGTACCGGTGGGCCGCTACCGGCTGAGGGGGAGGGCTCCGAGGCCCAGTACCGGGGTGTGAGGGGACACACACACACAGGCCCGGTACCGGGGTATGAGGGGACACACACACACACACACACACACACACAGGCCCGATACCGGGGGAGGGAAGGGTGGGGAGGGCCTGGGAACTGGGGATAGGAAGGACAGGTTGGATTGGGCTTTGAAACAGGTTGCCCAGAGAAGCTGTGGCTGCCCCGTCCCTGGAGGGATTCAAGGCCAGGCTGGATGGGGCTTGGAGCAACCTGCTCTAGGGAGAAGTGTCCCTGCCCGTGGCAGGGGGGTTGGAACTGGATGATCTTGAAGGTCCCTTCCAACTCTAACCAGTCTATGACTCTGTGACAGGGCCAGCCCTGAGGCTGAGGAGTCTGGAGGGGAACGGGCCCGACCTGGAATTGCGGTTAGAATGCGGAGAGAGGGGTTGTGTTTCTGGGGGACAGAGACCTGACACAAGCAACGCGCACTGGTACCCCAGAAAGCTCCTCAGATCTTGGGAAGTGTGGCCAGCAGGGTGATAGGGGGCTCTGGAGAAGAGAAGGCTCCGGGGAGATCTTATAGCAGCCTTCTAGTATCTGAAGGGAGCTACAGGAGAGCTGGGGAGGGACTCTTGGTCAGGGAGGGGAGTGATAGAACAAGGGGTAATGGTTTTAAATTGGAAGAGGGGAGATTTAGATGAGATGTGGGGAGGAACTTCTTTGGTGTGAGGGTGTTGAGGCACTGGAACAGGTTGCCCAGGGAAGTTGTTGATGCCCCATCCCTGGAAGTGTTTAAGGCCAGGCTGGATGGGGCTTGGAGCAACCTTGTGTGGTGGGAGGTGTCCCTGCCCATGGCAGGGGGGTTGGAACTGGATGATATTTAAGGTCTCTTCTAAGCTGAAGCATTCTGTGCCCCTGAGTTAGTGCCATGGGTCGCCTCCCCAGCTGTACATGGGGCAGGGACCCCACACACCCCTCCTCAGGCATCCAGGGATCACCACAACCATACAAGAGCCATTACAGCCTCCAGTCCTGTCACTGCTCTCGGGGACTGGTGGATCCCTGGTTCTCACTGTCCCTCTGCTCACTCTTTTGGGGATACTGGTAATTATTCCCCCATTGCAGCTGACATAGTGCAGCTCCTGCCTGCCAGGGTTGTGGAGTTGGCAAGGCTCTTTGCTTGATGCTGCCTTGCTGATGGATCTGTCTACATAGAGCTGAAATGGGCACAAGGGTTGTTCATGTGGCAGTTGTAACCTGGAGGTAGTGGGATGGTGTGAGGGATCATAGAATCACAAAAACAATTTGGGTTGGAAGGGACCATAAAGATCATCCAGTTCCAACCCCTTTGCCATGAGCAGGGACACCTCCCACCACACCAGGTTGCTCCAAGCCCCATCCAGTCTGGCCTTGAACCTCTTCAGGGATGGGGCAGCCACAGCTTCTCTGGGCAGCAAGGATCTTGAAGCAAAGTGAGGGGGTGCAGGAAAAGGTTACCACAGTCATCATCTTCCTCCTCCTTCATCCCTTTCTTCTGTGTTGCGATGGGGAGTCACAGTGTCTGGAGGCTGTGGAGAGGTTGGGGGGGAGTTATTGGTGTGTTCAGAAGGTCTTGGGTTTTGTTTTGTTTGCTGTATTGTGGCAAGCACTGGTGAAAACTCACTGATTATCTCTTGTACTCCATGTTTTGACTGTGGTGGCTCATTGCAGGTGCTGTGTTTGAAGAAGGGAATGTTGTTAAGGCAGGCGTTTGCGCTCAGCAGGTGAGTGAAATCTGAAATCAAACCCAGTAACACACAGCGTATGGCATTAAAAATACTCTTGTTTCTACTGACAGTGTCAGAAAAAGTACTTTTTGCTGAGGAAAGTCTTCTCATTGGGGAGGGGAGATTTTCCAGCTGATGTCTGGGGACTGAAAGAGATGTAGGACGTGAAGAGAAATCTCTTCGTGAATGTTGATTTGAGAGGTGGGCTAATGCAAATGGCATGAAGTACAACCAAGCCAAGGGCAGAGTCCTGCACCTGGGAGGTGGCAATCCCAGACACAAATCCAGGTTGGGCAGAGAATGGCTGGAGAGCAGCCCTGAGGAGAAGGACTTGGGAGTGCTCATGGATGAGGAGCTCCACACATGCCAGAAATACATGGTGGTAACCCAGAAAGCCAACCCCAGCCTGGGCTGCAGCAAAAGAAGCGTGGCCAGCAGGTCACGGGAGGTGATCCTCCCCCTCTGCTCTGTGCTCCTGAGACCCCACCTGGAGTCCTGTGTCCAGCTCTGGAGTCCTCAACATAGAAAGGACATGGAACTGTTGGAACAGGTCCAGCGCAGGGCCACCAAGATGCTCAGAGGGCTGGAGCAGCTCTGCTGTGAGGACAGGCTGAGAGAGCTGGGGCTGTTCAGCCTGGAGAAGAGAAGGCTCCGGGGAGACCTGATAGCAGCCTTCCAGGATCTGAAGGGAGCTCCAGGAGAGCTGGAGAGGGACTCTTTGTCAGGAAGTCTAGTGACAGGAGAAAGGGTAATGGTTTTAAATTGGAGGAGGGGAGATTTAGATGAGATCTTAGGAAGAAGTTCTTTGGTGTGAGGGTGGTGAGGCACTGGAAGAGGTTGCCCAGGGAAGTTGTTGATGCCCCATCCCTGGAAGTGTTTAAGGCCAGGCTGGATGGGGCTTGGAGCAACCTGCTCTAGGGAGAGGTGTCCCTGCCCATGGCAGGGGGGTTGGAACTTGATGATCTCCAAGGTCCCTTCCAACTCTGACCATTCCATGATTCTATGATCTGTCTGTGCCTGAGGGGCTTGGGGTGGGAGCCCTTGTTCGAGGAGGTATATTGTGTTTCCACAGGTGGGTGAAATCAGAGCTTTTAACCATTATCTTCTTTCCTACAGAGCAGCCACACTCAGAGAAAGCCGTCTGTGTGCTGCAGGTAAGGCCTGTTATTAATCCAATGCAAAACAAAACTTCATTTAATATTATATATATATTATACTTCTCAGTGTTTGTCTTCTTTTTTATTTTATAGCACATTTTGGGCTGGTTAAAGAACACGAGAAGGTGCTTTTCCACATCCATATTTTTTTTCCTAATACTTTCTTGTTTCCCTGTTCATGGCTAAGCAGGTACTCTTAGCCAGGATGTTGTGCTGTGGAGTGACACCAGCCAGATGCCACTTGCTTTATTAACATCCAGGAACCAACTTACACCCCTGTAAGGTCCCTCTTTAACCTTTATTGTGCTGGTGGAGTCCTCTGTCCCCACTGAAAACCAGAATTTGATTTTCATAGAATCATAGAATGGTTAGGGTTGGAAGCGACCTTCAAGATCATCACGTTCCAACCCCCCTGCCATGGGCAGGGACATCTCTCCCTAGAGCGGGTTGCTCCAAGCCCCATCCAGACTGGCCTTAAACACTTCCAGGGATGGGGCATCAACAACTTCCCTGGGCAACCTCTTCCAGTGCCTCACCACCCTCACACCAAAGAACTTCTTCCTAAGATCTCATCTAAATCTCCCCTCCTCCAATTTAAAACCATTACCCTTTCTCCTGTCACTAGACTTCCTGACAAAGAGTCCCTCTCCAGCTCTCCTGGAGCTCCCTTCAGATCCTGGAAGGCTGCTATCAGGTCTCCCCAGAGCCTTCTCTTCTCCAGGCTGAACAGCCCCAGCTCTCTCAGCCTGTCCTCACAGCAGAGGTGCTCCAGCCCTCCCAGCATCTTGGTGGCCCTGTGCTGGACCTGTTCCAACAGTTCCATGTCCTTTCTCTGTTGGGGACTCCAGAGCTGGACACAGGACTCCAGGTGGGGTCTCAGGAGCACAGAGCAGAGGGGGAGAATCACCTCCCGATTTTGATGTGGAGGCTAAGAGTAGTTTAGATCCTCGCTGTTCAGTTTCTCTTTACTGTTCTGAGCTTTATTTATTAAAATGAGGGTTACTGAGGGTTTCATTTTCCCCCGGAGAAGGCAGTATAAATAAAAGCTTGATACCATTTTGATTTGGCTTCCTGGCACATGAATATTTGACCAGGGCTGGATTTAAAATGAAGTGGGGCTCTGATCCATTGCAGCAGCGTCGCTGCTGTCGTGTCAGAGCAGACAGATGTAACATTTCATCAGTCTCTTCACCATCCACTGGTGCTGACAACCTTTTTTTTAGGTTGTGTTTTGTTTATTTTTATTTCATCTGCCTGAGAATTCACCTGGGAAATGAGTCACTTTTAATCTCTTCCTCCCTTATTTATTTCTCACCATAACCAGCTGGGAATTGGAACCAGGTTGCTGTGATGCTGCTTGTATGGGGTGGAGATGGACCAAAGCTGATCTGTCAAAGAACAGAGGGCAAATTCTCACCCCCTGAGTGGATTTTGGGTTCTCAAAGCACCTGTGTATGTTTGTTAAAAGAAGGGCTGGCTTCCATTCAGCTGGAAACACGTTTGTTCTGCTTTGATTTCAAGGTGATGTGCTCCTGAGTTGCCACAGACACTACAAAGCCCGTCCCACGCATGGTATTGGGAGGTTTAGACACCTGCTCCCAGAGGAGGTAGGCAAAAGACATCCCTTAACGTGCTTGCTTTTGGCTCACCCACCTTTTTACAGGCTGATTTACGTGGTATTATTAATTCCATGGCTGATCAATCATTAAAAAAGGAATAATATAAGCATTTACTGCTACTTCTCTTGGTAAAGAGTATTATTGCATGAATTACCCCCTGCCAACAGTACGTAAATTTTTCTGTCTGGTGTTTTCTTGTTTAAGTTAATCGGTAGTTTGGGGAGGGAGGAATCTCTTCCTGATGCTGAAATTATCATAGAATCATAGAATGCTTAGAGTTGGAAGGGACCTTCAAGATCATTCAGTTCCACCCCCCCTGCCATGGGCAGGGACACCTCTCCCTAGAGCAGGTTGCTCCAAGCCCCATCCAGCCTGGCCTTGAACCCCTCCAGGGATGGGGCAGCCACAACTTCCCTGGGCAACCTTTTCCAGTGCCTCACCACCCTCACAGCAAAGAACTTCTTCCTAATATCTCATCTGAATCTCCCCTCTTCCAATTTAAAACCATTACCCCTCGTCCTGTCACTCCACTTCCTGACCAAGAGTCCCTCTCCAGCTCTCCTGGAGCTCCCTTCAGATCCTGGAAGGCTGCTCTCAGGTCTCCCNCTTGGTTGAACTTCATGCCGTTTGCATTGTCCCACCTCTCCAGCCTGTCCAGGTCCCTCTGGATAGCATCCAACTTAACTCCTCGGCTTCAAGCCACTGCAGAGTATGGTGAGTAGGTCTTACTTGTGCTTCAACTTCTTCCATTTCCTTAAATTTGGAAAGATGACAATTTTTGTGGAAGGAGGGAGCAATAACTGATCTCCACAGCTGCCCTCAAAGGCAGGTAGTGAAATAAAAAGCAGTTTGTTTTCTACTCATTGTTTTTTTCTGGAAGGAATTAATCATGGCATGCACGTATCTCTTCTTTTTTTTTACTTGTGTGACTTGTTTGGTGCTGCCATCCAAGAACTGAACTGCTCAACTCGAGAACGTCTGCTGAGATAATATCATCCCAGTTTCGTAGTGGGGAGAAAATGAGCACAGATGGGGCTTTGATATGTTTGTCATAGCTTGGTTAGAAGAGAGTACCTTAGTGTGGGCAAGGGTTAATGTTGGGATGTTTTTTACTTCCAGCTTTGTTCAAGACAGATATGCTTTCTATTCTTCTTTTAAAAATAAATACAGGCTCCGAAGAAGAAGAAGGATAAAGTGCAGATGAAAGAGATAAATCCTGGCACCGAATATGAGTATGGAGACATCAACATCCAGATGACTTCCTATGATATGTGTCTGGTGGAGAACTTTGCTCAGTACGTGCATAAACTCTGCAACAGACTCTCCATTAAAGTCAATGAAAGGTACAAAGAACAGGGCTCTGGGGTTATAGAATCATAGAATGGTCAGAGTTGGAAGGGACCTTCACGATCATCCAGTTCCAACCCCCCTGCCATGGGCAGGGACACCTCCCACCACACCAGGTTGCTCCAAGCCCCATCCAGCCTGGCCTTAAACACTTCCAGGGATGGGGCATCAACAACTTCCCTGGGCAACCTGCTCCAGTGCTTCACCACCCTCACACCAAAGAACTTCTTCCCTCTTCCTGAGGGTTGTCATCCCTCACCTTCACGTTGCTTTAGGCCACCTGAGCCTCGGAGAGGATGATATTTTGCAGCCAAGGGCACGATCTAAGCCTGCTGATAGATTCTCACACGTAAATCCTAATCTGTCATCTGCTTGCCCTTCTCTTTTCCTATGTCTGTTCTGTTTTGGATGATCTATTCCTATCAGGAAGGCTGAAATGGAGTTGTTCAAGCACTGACTGAACAGATCTCAAGGGGGAAAAAAAAAGAAATAGCTGTTACTTTTTGGTCCTTTGAGAAGGCAGCTTAAGCCTGTGGGTGCTGAACCTGGGGATGTGGGTTTAAGTATTGCTGATCTTGCTGCTGTTTTTTTCTGTACTGTGTTTCATCCAGGCTCTGAGCATATTTTGTGCAATAAGCAAGTGGGACTGATTACACAAACTTAGACTGAGCTTGGGAAATGCCTGAAGCTTTTGGGAGATCTACTTACTGTTTTTGTTTAGTAGTAAAGGATGCTTTGGTTCCGCCTCCAAAGCAGGTGAACCCCTCATAGCAGTTTTGTTGGCTTTAATCATAGAATTGTCCAAGTTGGAAGGGACTTCTAAGATCACTGAGTCCAACCATCAACCTAACTCTGATTACTAAAAAAACAACCCACATCACTAAACCCTGTCACTGAGTACTGTGTCAGCCTGTCTCTTAAATCCCTCCAGGGATGGTGCCTCAACCACCTCCCTGGGCAGCCCATTCCAAAGCTTAAGAACCTTTTCTGTGTAAAATTTTTTCCTAATATCTAATCTGAACCTCGCCTGGCACAACTTGAGGCCATTTCCTCTTCTACTTTGCCTATTCTTTGGGAGAAGAAACCGACCCCCACCCCCTGACAACACCCTCCTTTCAGGGAGTTGGAGAGAGTGAGAAGGTCTCCCCTCAGCCTCCTTTTCTCCAGGCTGAACATCCCCAGCTCCCTCAACTGCTCCTCACAAGACTTGTGCTCCAGACCCCTCACCAGCTCCGTTGCCCTTCTCTGGATGCACTCCAGTCCCTCAATGTCTTTTTTTTGTAGTAAGAGGTCCAACACTGGGCACAGTGCTTGAGGTGGGACCTCCCCAGTGCCCAGTCCAGGGGGACAGTCGCCTCCTGGGTCCAACTCATCATGCTATTAATGAGCCTGATGAATGTGATGCAGTTCCTTGGTGCCTGCAGTCACAGGGAGAAGCTCTGTGTTGCTGTAAGGAAGTGAAACCACTTCATAGTGATTATCTGAAATGTCTACCTTTAACTGTACAACTAAATATCATGGAATCATAGAACGGTCAGAGTTGGAAGGGACCTTGGAGATCATCAAGTTCCAACCCCCCTGCCATGGGCAGGGACACCTCTCCCTAGAGCAGGTTGCTCCAAGCCCCATCTAGCCTGGCCTTAAACACTTCCAGGGATGGGGCATCAACAACTTCCCTGGGCAACCTGCTCCAGTGCCTCACCACCCTCACAGGAAAGAACTTCTTCCTAAGATCTCATCTAAATCTCCCCTCTTCCAATTTAAAACCATTACCCCTCGTCCTGTCACTAGACTTCCTGACCAAGAGTCCCTCTCCAGCTCTCCTGGAGCTNTAGACACTGGTTCCTGCTCGTGCTGATTAAACCTACCAAAAATCTTCTTTGAACTCATCCACTTTGCTGAACTGTTAGCCGTGGATCTGCAATCCCATCCCCACACATCAGGAATCTCTCTGTGATGCCTTTTGCACCAAACAGCACTGAAAAATGGTGACACATGGGTGACTTAAGGGTGTTTGTTCTGAGCAGGATACCCATTGATGCTAAGAATTTACAATTCTGTCAGCAGCAACGGGCTGGGAGGCATTTTTAGAGAAATCCCACAACCTGAGGCTGCTGATGGCATTTCCAGTGTAAAGTGTTAGTACCTTGGGTCACACTTGTGCCCTCTGAGGTTGGACTTTGCGTGCAGAGTTCAGAAATGCCCAGAAAGAAATGATTTGCCCTTAAAGAGTAAAATTTGTAGGGTAAAACGTGGGCAGTAGGATGTAGCCTGTAGTTATTGATGCTGTACAAAGGGAGATGGGGAGGCTGAGGCCTCTGGAGACCCAAAACCAGAATCTGATCTGCTGCTTGATTGTACTTCTGTTAAATTCAGTGGTGAAAGTGATGTCTTTTGAGTGATTAGTTGCAGCAGTGGGTGTTTTTAGATCTGTTTCCAATGAACAGATTACAAAATAAGCCAGAATAGTTGCTTTAAAGCTCTCCTTCAACTCTAAAAACAAGTTAAAAGTTCTCTTCTCAGGCTGGTGTTTGTAGCTGAAGCAGGTTTTTGCTGACAGTTGTGCTGCAAGCTTCTCCCTTATCTCTTTCCAGTAAAACACCCGGCTCCTGCCAGCGCTTGATTTGCAAGATACATTGTTTGCATAATTAATTCCTCATGCAAAGTTAATCTCTTTCCACATTCTCTGCTGCTGGAGGTTGGACAGGCTGAGAGAGCTGGGGCTGTTCAGCCTGGAGAAGCCTCCGGGGAGACCTGATAGCAGCCTTCCAGGATCTGAAGGGAGCTCCAGGAGAGCTGGAGAGGGACTCTTGGTCAGGAAGTCTAGTGACAGGACGAGGGGGAATGGTTTTAAATGGGAAGAGGGGAGATTTAGATGAGATCTTAGGAAGAAGTTCTTTGGTGTGAGGGTGGTGAGGCACTGGAACAGGTTGCCCAGGGAAGTTGTTGATGCCCCATCCCTGGAGGGGTTCAAGGCCAGGCTGGATGGGGCTTGGAGCAACCTGCTCTAGGGAGAGGTGTCCCTGCCCATGGCAGGGGGGTTGGAACTTGATGATCTCTAAGGTCCCTTCCAACTCTAACCATTCTATGATTCCTTCCTGTAAAGTCGCGTAAATCTATCCTCCTTGTCCTAAGCACTGACCTGTGGTTCCCGCAGCTACGCCATGCCCACCAAAACCGATGAAGTGCTGTTCTTGGAAGAGAGAGGTTCCAAAATGCAGCTGGATGCCGTCCTTACCACCCACCAGAGGGTTGTCCAGGTATGAGCTGGTGTTTGCTGGTAGCTTGTGTGCAGCATGTCCTACCTCAGGCTCTCAAAATCCTTTAACAATTAGTTAAGTCTCTTAAAAAACACCAATGAATGGCGTAATCTGGAGACAAGTTGAAGCACAAAGAAGTCGAGTCACGGAATGGTCTGGGGTTGGAAGGGATCTCTGGAGATCATCCA
>VXBW01005517.1:70514-87355 GCA_013400375.1 Thinocorus orbignyianus
GTGGTGACTCCCCAACTTGGTGGGGAGGAGCCCTGGCTGAGTGGGGATCCCTGGTTTTTGGAGGACTCTTGGCTGCATGGGGACCCCCAGCCCTGTAGGAACCTCCCAACCTTGTGGTGACCCCCAGCTCTGGTGGGAACCCCATCTGTGTGGGGACCCTCCCCCAGCCCTGTGGGGACCACCCCCAGCCTGGTGGGAGGAGCCCTGGCTGCGTGGGGATCCCTGGTTTTGGGGGGACTCTTTGGCTACATGGGGACCCCCAGCCCTGCAGGGACCGTGGGCTGTGTGGGGAACCTCAGCCCTTTGGGGACCACAGGCTGCTTGGGGACCCCCATCTTTGTGGGGACCCCCAGCCTGGTGGGAAGGAGCCCTGGCTGCGTGGGGATCCCTGGTTTTGGGGGGACTCTTGGCTGCATGGAGACCCCCAGCCCTGCAGGAACCCCCTATCTACATGGGGACCCTCATCTTCATGGGGACCCCCGAGCCCTGCAGTAACCATAGGTTGGTTGGGGACCCCCAGCTCTGTGGGGACCCCAGCCCTTGGGGGACCACCAGCCCTTTGGGAACCCCACCTGCATGGGGACCTCCAGCTACGTGGGGACCCCCATCTTCATGGGGATCCCCATCTTTGTGGGGACCCCCAGCCCTGCAGGAACCCCTGTCTGCATGGGGAACCCCAGAGTGAGCGTCCCGAGGTTGTGGGGTGCTCAGTGTTTGGGGGGGCTGCCCCTTGGGGGTTGTACCCACCGCAGTGTGGGTTGTTCACCCCAAGTTGGGCTGTTTCCCATCGCGGTTGGTTGTTCTCCTCCAACAGATGGTGGGTGCATCAGGATTTGGTGGGTGTACAGGGAAAAAAGGGGGGGGGTATCCCCCAAAAAAGTGGGGGGGGCTCCCCAAAATGGCATCCAGACTCACTTTCGGCTCCTTTTGGGGTGTAGAGCTGCTTCACGGAGTCGTAGAGCCCGATGCGGATGGAGGCGAAGCTCATCTGCCTCTGCAGCCCGGCCGCCAGCCCCCGGTACAGGCTGCGGGGTCCCTCCGTCCTCACCATGGTCCTCAGCGTCCCCAAAACACCCCGATATTCCACGGTGCTGGAGCTTCGGGGGATCCTCACCTCTCCCTGGATCTGTGGGACGCCAATCTCATCACCTCGAGAAGGCCACCAGCTCCAGAGTGGAGAAGGCCACCAGCTCCGGAGCGGAGCTGGCCCAAGGTGAGGGTGGTCTGGGATGGGGTTCAGAGGTGCTCGGTTTAGGAATGATGGGGTGTTTTTGCGGGGTGGGATGGTACCTGCAGCCGCACTTTGGCGGTGTCCAGGGGGAAGGTGCAGAGGTCGGCGATGCAGGCGGCCGTCCCCGCGCTCAGGAACTTCACGGCGGCTGGTGGAGGCATCTCAGGGGGCTTCAGACCCACCATCGTGGTAGCAGAAGGGCTGGAAGGGAAAAGGAGGGGGATGGGGGTTTATGGAGGAGCTGGGATGGGGGTTCCAAAGAGGTGCTCGGTTTAGGAATGGAGGTGGCAACGTGTCCTGGTGGCTCTGGACAACCCCAAAAGCCACATCCCGCCCCATTTCTTGCATCTCTGGGGAAACTGAGGCACAGGGATGGGATGGGTTCCTCGCTAGGCGCCCACCCCTCCCAGTCCCACCACTGGGTGCTTGGTGAAAGCATCTCCCCCACCCACAACCCCCAGGGCTGGGTCTCCCGTGGCCTCACCGTGGAGGGGGGACCTGGACACCGTGTCCCTTCTCCTGTCTTTACACCCTTCTCCGTACAACCATCACCCTGAGAACCTGTCCCTTGGCCACCCCCTTAAATAACCCCCGGGAGGACATTCCGATGGCCACCACCGAGATCGGGTGACAGCGAAACCCGGTGTCCCCTCCCCCCATCCAGTGGCATTTGAGCTGTGATGGGACTGGGGTCACCCAACACCCGTGACGGGGAGGCTGAGTTTCACCCCTCACCACCCCCCCACCCCGCTCCGGGTGTTGTGGGGGGGGGGGGGGNTTTGGTTCTTTTTGGTTGTTTTGGGGTTTTTTTGGTTCTTTTTTGTTGTTTTGGGAATTTTTTGGGTTTTTTTGGTTTTTTTGGGTTTTTTTTGGTTGTTTTTTTTTTTTTTTTTAACTTTAAATGTATTTTGGGAAAGAGCAGATCCCAAAACTACTCACCCAAGGCTTTAGAAGGGAGCAGTTTGGGGGGCAGGTGGGACCCCTTTTTTCCCCCTGGCACTGACCCCGGAGCTGTAATTGATCCTGGGCAGCTGCCCTCGGGATTTCCTCCTCGGGGTGTAACGTGTCCCCCGGGTCACATGGAGCAGTGTCCCAGGGCAGGGGACACGCAGGGGACAATCCTTCCTGTGCTCCTGCTCCTCACCACCAAAACCACGGCTTGTCCCTTCCATGGTTGGGGCTCAGGACAAAACCAGAGGCCAAACTTGGGATGAAGGACAAGGTTGGAGGTCAAGGGTGGGGTGAAGGACAAGGCTGGAGGTCAGGGGTGGGTTGAAGGACAAGGTTGGAGGTCAGGGATCCCCTCCCAGAGCAGGTCCACCCAGAGCTCCTTGATTTTCCTAAAACTTGGTGTCTTTAACCCTTTGTTACAGGCACAGAGCTCCAAGGGAGGCGCTCGCCCGAGACCACATGCAGTCTCTTCTCTCACCCATGAGGTTTGAGACCCCTCAAAGCCACCTTTACTCCATCTGTTGAGCTCCAAGACAGAAGGTGACACCCCTCATCTGCCACCACCACCCCTCCCTGGCTGGTTGCCACCTTGTTTTCCTGGCTGGCAGGACCCTGCTCCAACTTTGACCCCCCGGCAAGAGGAAGGAGCTGTTTGTCTCACGCCCCAGCTATAACTCAGGAGGCAACATCGTCACCTCCTCTGTCACCAGGGCTGTCACCATGTTCCCAACCCAATCAACGTACAGCTGGGGGTGTTGTATTGGGGGGATGGGACACCCGCACGTCACTCCTGTCCTGGCAGGGGGACACTTGGCACGTTCATGTCCCAAACGTCACCCGGGGAGGGTGAGGAGAGGGGACGCGTGTGCAAGGCAGAGGGTTAGGGTTACAGAAACACAGACTGAGCT
This sequence comes from Thinocorus orbignyianus, assembly GCA_013400375.1. NCBI lineage: Eukaryota > Metazoa > Chordata > Aves > Ciconiiformes > Thinocoridae > Thinocorus > Thinocorus orbignyianus. Next base: position 73,605 of record VXBW01005517.1, read on the forward strand.
GGGGTTGGAAGAAACTTCTAGAGATCATCCAGACCAACCCCCCTCCCAGAGCAGGTCCACCCAGAGCAGGTCCCACAGGAACGTGTCCAGGTGGGGTTTGAATGTCTCCAGAGAAGGAGACTCCACCACCTCTCTGGGCAGCCTCTGCCAGGGCTCTGACACCCTCAAAGTCAACAAGTTCCTCCTCATGTTGAGATGGAACTTCTCATGGTCCAGTTTGTGCCCGTTCCCTCTTGTCCCGTCACTGGCATCACTGGAAAAAGCCTGGCCCCATCCTCCTGACACCCACCCTTGAAGGATTTCTAGGTGTTGATCAGATCCCCCCTCAGCCTTCTCTTCTCCAGACTAAAAAGCCCCAAGTCCCTCAGCCTTTCCTCATCAGAGAGATGCCCCAGGCCCCTCATCATCTTGGTGGTCCCCTGCTGTCCCCTCTCCCCAGCAGGATTGTGGAGCCTGTGGATGCCAGCGGCAGCTGGGACAACCAGCCACCTCCTGCTTTGAGGCAGCAAGTTGTGGCAGCAGGGAATGAGATGTTTAGGATTTCAGATGAGAAACAAAACCACAGAGGTGGAAGGATAAAAAGTGCTGGGGCTGCTGCTTTGGTTCCTCAAATCCTAAATTCAAAGCTTGGTTTGGAAAGCAGCTCCCATTTGGAGCATTCACCCACTTCCAAGCTCCAACTTGAGTTTTGGGTGGGCTCAGAAAGCCCCCTGGACCCTGGGCTGCACCCCCAGCAGGGTGAGAGTGGGGGGATTCTGCCCCTCTGCTCCGCTCTGGGGACACCCCACCTGGAGAACTGCCCCCAGCTTTGGGGTTCTCAGCACAGGAGGGACATGGACCTGTTGGAGCAGGACCAGAGGAAGCCATGGAGATGTTGGCAGGGCTGGAGCCCCTCTGCTGGGAGGACAGGCTGAGAGTCGGGGGGGGTTCCATGTGGAGAACAGAAGCCTCCAAGAAGACCTTGGAGCCCCTTCCAGTCCCTCAAGGGGCTCCAGGAAAGCTGGGGAGGGACTCTGGATGAGGGAGGGGAGCCATAGGATGAGATGGAAGGGTTTGACACTGGAAGAGGGGAGATTGAGATGAGATGTGGGGAAGAACTTCTTTGGTGTGAGGGTGGTGAGACCCTGGAACAGGTTGCCCAGAGAAGTTGTGGCTGCCCCATCCCTGGAGGGGTTCAAGGCCAACTTAGACAGGTCTTGGAGCCACCTGGTGTGGTGGGAGGTGTCCCTGCCCATGGCAGAGAGTGGGAACTGGATGATCTTGAAGGTCCTTTCCAACTCTAACCATTCCATGATTCTATGATTCCTTCCCAAAGCAGTGACCTTTCCACCTGTCTCTGGCCACAGCATCTTCCAGGAACCGTTTCCACAATGTCCTCCGCCCCAAACCCAGCCACCTTCTCGTGACCCAGCCCTGGGGACACTTCACACCAGACAACAAACCAGTGCAATTTTATTGAAAACCAAAGACTGGAGATTGCTACAAAAACCCACTTCAGCTCAGTTTCTATCCAAGTCCATCATCCCAAAGGTCCACGACATAGAAATGTACAAAAATAATTTAAAATCTTCCCCATTTCTAGTAAAAACAGCCCAAACCATCAGTATTTCACATCCTTGGGGATTTACACAAGCACTCGGGGCACACACATTCCTCCAGAATCAGCAACTTCTTCTTCCCACCACATATTTTGGAAAGGCCACAGGGGAGGAACCCATTTTCAAGAGTTCTCTGTGTAATTCTACCCTTCTCCCATCCTGGATTTGGAGAAAAAGGAGTTGTCTCAAAACAGGATGAGGTTAAAAACCCATAAAAAGCTTAATTAGAGAAATTTCCTGTGAATAAATCCCCAAAATTGGAGTATTTGGAGACCAGGCAAGAGCTCGTCGTTTACCCAACGTGATGAATCCCACCAGGGACCTGCCCTTGCGAGACAACGTGGTCTCTCAGCTCCTCTTGCTTGAGCCCCAGGTTCAAAGTTCATCTATCAGGAAATTAATTAAGCAAATTAAACAAATCAGAGCCTGGAACCTACGGCTTCCACCTTTTCTGCTCTGGAGAAGCCTGTGATGGGTCAGGAACGGCATCTCCTGGACCTTAATCCTTCTTGGAGAGTTGAGTTGAGAAGATCTTGGCGATTCTTTTGGTTTCCTCTTCTGAGAGATGAGCTGGGGGTCTGGGCCGCGGGGGTTTTCGGTAGGGGATGCCCCTCGGGGTCGTTCCGCTGCTGCTGCTCTGCTGAGGGAAGGGACAAGACTTTAGAGCTCCATCCCGTGCCCCTTTCCTGATCACAGTCAACCCCAGGGTTCTCCAGCGCCTTCAGGAGCTGGATACACAGAAATAAAACCTCATTAAGAGCTTATTAATGCTCAGAGGGTCTCCTCGGAGGGGTTCTTCCTTTCTTTCTCACACCCAGAGGGAACTGTTTGGGAAAAAAACCTGTTTGTTCCATCATGGAGAAAGAAAAAGTCATGATGGTGGAATATCTTCCAGCCCAACCCAGTATTAGACAATCAAAGTCATCGTCTACGAAGCCAAAAGAATTCCACCAGCGTGTTCATAAGAGTCACAGAATGGTTTGGGTTGGACCTTAAAGATCATCCAGTTCCAACCCCCCTGCCAGGGGCAGGGACACCTCCCACCACACCAGGTTGCTCCAAGACCTGTCTAACTTGGCCTTGAACCCCTCCAGGGACGGGGCAGCCACAGCTTCTCTGGGCAACCTGGGCCAGGGTCTCACCACCCTCAGAGTAAAGAATTTCTTTCTAATATCTCATCTAAATCTCCCCTCTTCCAATTTAAAACCATTACCCCTCATCCTGTCACTCCACTCCCTCATCAAGAGTCCCTCTCCAGCCCTCCTGGAGCTCCCTTCACACCCTGGAAGGCTGCTCCAAGGTCTCCCCGGAGCCTTCTCTCCTCCAGGCTGAACAGCCCCAGCTCTCTCAGCCTGTCCTCACAGCAGAGCTGCTCCAGCCCTCTGATCATCTTGGTGGCCCTGCGCTGGACCTGTTCCAACAGTTCCATGTCCTTTCTGTGTTGAGGACTCCAGAGCTGGACACAGGACTCCAGGTGGGGTCTCAGGAGCACAGAGCAGAGGGGGAGAATCCCCTCCCTGGCCCTGCTGGCCACGCTGCTTTTGCTGCAGCCCAGGCTGGGGTTGGTAATTGGAGCCAGGTCGTGCCCTAGAAACACGGAGAGAGGAGGGACGCGGCGTCGGCCGCTTTGAGAAGGAGAAGCACGTGGTGGCATTTCAGGACACGCTGCTCATTAGCCACGGGGTCAAGAAAGGCTCCTGGAGAGCGGGGTTGGATTTGGAAAGATGATCCCTCGCTCCGGCCTTTCACCTACTTCCCTGCACCATTTCCTCCTCCCAGCCGCGCCGGGGGCGGCCGCCGTGGAAAGGGCTCCTGAGGTGAGAGGAGAAATGGTGGTGGCATCACGTTCCCGTAAGTTCCTTGCTTTGACAGGGACAATTTGGGGAAGAAAAGAGCTTTTTTTAGGGATAATAGGGTTTGGAGATGTCTTGTCTTTGGTTTTATAGCGTGAGATGATGAGCACGTTGAGTATTTGCCCCATCAACAAGGGGAAATGGAGGGTCCTGCACCTGGGGAGGAAGCAGCAGGTTGGGGACACCAGGACAAGCTGGAGAGTTGGGCAGAGAGGAACCTGATGAAGTTCAACCAGGGCAAGTGTAGGGGCCTGCACCTGGGGAGGAAGAACCCCCTGCACCAGGACAGGTTGGGGGGGACCTGCTGGAGAGCAGCTCTGAGGAAAAAGACCTGGGAGTCCTGGTGGACAACGGGATGCCCATGAGCCAGCAATGGGCCCTTGTGGCCAAGAAGGCCGATGGCATCCTGGGGGCATCAGGAAGAGTGTAAGCAGCAGGTGGAGGGAGGTCATCCTGCCCCTCTGCTCTGCCCTGGGGAGGCCCCATCTGGAGCACTGGGACCAGTTCTGGGCCCCCCAGTTCCAGAAGGACAGGGATCTGCTGGAGAGGGGACAGCAGAGGACCACAAAGATGATGAGGGCCTGGAGCATCTCTCTGACAAGGAAAGACTGAGGGACTTGTTTTTTTTTAGTTTGGAGAAGAGAAGATTGAGGGGGGGGTTTATCTCCTGCACAGTTCCTGGAGCTCACATCCGAAATGTCCCATTTCCAGCATTCCTTGCCTCCCAAACAGGCTTTTCCCAGTTCACAAGGCGCCCTGAGCAGGAGCAGAGCTTGTTCTGGGTTTCTCCTTCTCTGTCCCTAAGCCAAGGCAGTCACAGACTCCCGGTATCGGGTGCTCAGCCACGGAGCTCACGTTTAAGGAGAAAGATGGAAAAGGAAAGAGGAGAGAAGAGCACTTTGCTTTTTATAGCAACGGCTGGGATGCAGCAGGACACTGAAACCGGCTGAGGATTATGGAATTGCCACGTGCCAGGGGCTGGAGAAATGCAGACAGATTTATTAGCATTTAATAAGTCTTGAGAAAGGGGTGGCTGATTTCAAGGTCAAAGAATTCTGGTAATGGAGGGGAAGAAGGTTTCAGCCCCAGGGCTTGGAGAGTTTGCTGGCGTTTGTTTGTGGAGCAAACCCTGAGGAGAAGGACTTGGGAGTGCTCCTGGATGAGAGGCTCCCCAGGAGCCGGCAGTGCGCGCTGGCAGCCCAGAAACCAACCCCAGCCTGGGCTGCAGCAAAAGCAGCGTGGCCAGCAGGGCCAGGGAGGGGATTCTCCCCCTCTGCTCTGTGCTCCTGAGACCCCACCTGGAGTCCTGTGTCCAGCTCTGGAGTCCTCAACACAGAAAGGACATGGATCTGTTGGAACAGGTCCAGCACAGGGCCACCATGATCAGAGGGCTGGAGCACCTCTGCTGTGAGGACAGGCTGAGAGAGCTGGGGCTGTTCAGCCTGGAGAAGAGAAGGCTCCAGGGAGACCTGAGAGCAGCCTTCCAGGATCTGAAGAGAGCTCCAGGAGAGCTGGAGAGGGACTCTTCATCAGGAAGTCTAGTGACAGGACGAGGGGTAATGGTTTTAAATTGGAAGAGGGGAGATTTAGATGAGATCTCAGAAAGAACTTCCTTGCTGTGAGGGTGGTGAGGCACTGGAACCCAGAAAAGCTGTGGATGCTCCATCCCTGGAGGGGTTCAAGGCCAGGCTGGATGGGGCTTGGAGCAACCTGCTCTAGGGAGAGGTGTCCCTGCCCATGGTAGTGGGGTTGGAACTGGATGATCTTGAAGGTCCCTTCCAACTCTGACCATTCTATGATTCTATGACACAGGTGAGCAGTGTGGAAGACGAGAGCTGGGAAGAACCTCAAGATTCAAGATGGAATCTGATGTAATGGAGAAAAAGAAATATAAAAAGTTAGAAAATGCTAGATTTCCTGAGTCTCTGCAAAACTCAGGTTCCTGGAAGGTGACCACAGCATCCAGGCTGAGGCCTGAACTGCTGCTGCGGCACCTTCTCAGATCCCTGGGAGCTGAGAGGACCCGTTTGTCCCCAAAATGCTGCCAGCTCCTTTGACGTGGCTGCCCCCTTCACCTCCTCGCTGTTTCTTCAGCGTTTTGTGTAGGAAAAGAGGGAAAGTGTGTAGGAAAAGAGGGAAAGCTGAGGATAGAGAAGGCAGGGAGAGGTGGGAGATCACTAAATTAGGTCAGGAGAGAGGTTTGCCAGCTGCCACCTGAGCTGGAGCGGACCAAGGATCTTCAAATGCCAACAGCTCCGATGTCAGCGTCCCCTGCGGCGCCTGCTGAACTGTGCAGCAAAGCAAACAAGCCCAGATTTAGAAACTCAAGCTCTCCAAGAAGTTTCCCTGAACTCTATTTTACCATCTTAAGGGAAAATAACTTCTCATTTGGGCTGTTTGGTGTCAGGTGTACGAGGCACCACCGAGTCCTGTCTTCACAGAAGCCCTAAAAGCTCTACAGCGAAGGAGGAGCTGGAGCTAATCCCGGGATTCAGCTCGTTTAAGGTCAACTCTACTCAAATAACTCTTCCCAATCTCTTCCCTAATTATTAAGCACCTTCAAGAGTGTGTTTCCAGCCACTGCAGAGAGAGAACAGATTCCAATCAAGCTGGTATTATGTTAAATCAAGGTCTGAAAGATGATTTGACCCGAATCTAACCCTGCAGAGAAAGCAGAACTCCAAAGAAGGGGCAGAACAAGGAGAATTTGAAGGAGATTCCACAGGAGAAGCACATCTGAGGTTCTGCTTTTGGGTTCACCCAAAATACGGAGACAGAGGATGAAAAATATGCTTAATGAGCACTTGGAGATGTCATAATCAAAGTGTATCTAAGGATCCCTGAAGGGGATCCTTAGGAAGGATGAGCGTGGCCAGCAGGTGGAGGGAGGTCATCCTGCCCCTCTGCCCTGCCCTGGGGAGGCTCCATCTGGAACACTGGGACCAGTTCTGGGCTCCCCAGTTCCAGAAGGACAGGGAACTGCTGGAGAGGGCACAGCAGAGGACCACCAAGATGATGAGGGACCTGGAGCATCTCTCTGAGGAGGAAAGGCTGAGGGACTTGGGTCTTTTTAGTCTGGAGAAGAGAAGGCTGAGGGGGGATCTGATCAACACCAATATTCCAAGGGTGGGTGTCAGGAGGATGGGGCCAGGCTTTTTCCAGTGGTGCCCAGTGAGAGGACAAGAAGGCATGGGCACAAACTGGACCAGCAGAAGTTCCATCTCAACATGAGGAGGAACTTCTTTCCTGTGAGGGTGTCAGAGCCCTGGCAGAAGCTGCCCAGAGAGGTGGTGGAGTCTCCTTCTCTGGAGACATTCAAATTCCTCCTGGACACCTTCCTGTGGGACCTGCTCTGGGTGGACCTTCTTTGGGATGGGGTTGGACTGGATGATCTCCAGAGGTTTCTTCCAACCCCAGATCATTCTGTGATTCTGTGAAGCAGACTGTCCCCAAAACCCCCCTGTCAGAGGCCTCTGCTTTCATCAGGAACAAGTTTCAAGGGCTTTAGGAAAAGACCCATGATGTAAATGATGAAAAACAAAATAATTACAATATAAACCAGCAAAAATTAAGGCAATTATAAATGACAAGTAGAAGTTTCCATCACTTCACAGCTATTAGATCCTGCCTGTTCCCGTCCTGTTTAATCAAGCAAGATGTTTTCAATTATATAAATGTTCCTTCCAGTGTTTGTTTCATAGGTCACAGGGAGGGGAACCACCGTGTTCTCCTTTCTGGGAGCTGTAAACAAACAGCTCAGCTGCTGCCCCGATCCACATCAACAGCCAGAGCAAAGCTGGGGCTGGAAAAGAGTAATGTTTAGACCTCAAAACAACTGAGCCCCAAACTTCCTGCTGTAAATACATGTTTATGCGTGTAAAAAGATGTAGGAAACAGTAAAAGAAATCAACATCTTCCCTGTATGAGGAAAAATTGCTCCAGGTGTTCTGTTGTTCCCTCTGCTGAAGAACTGTTACTTGATACCACAGAATCATGGAATGGTCAGAGTTGGAAGGGACCTTAAACATCATCCAGTTCCAACCCCCCTCCCAAGGGCAGGGATACCTCCCACCAGACCAGGTTGCTCCANGACACAGGACTCCAGGTGGGGTCTCACAAGTGCAGAGTAGAGGGGGAGAATCCCCTCCTGTGGATACCTCTCATGGAGGGCACCCTCAGCTGAGGACATCAAGCTGTGTGACACAGTGACACGCGTGAGGGATGGGATGGCATCCAGAAGGACCTGGAAAGGCTGGAACGGTGTGAACCTCATGAGGTTCATCAATGTCAAGTGTAAAGTCTTGCACCTGGATTGGGACAATCTCAAGCACAAATCCAGGCTGGGCAGAGAAGGGCTGGAGTGCAGCCCCGAGAAGAAGGAGTTGGGGGTGTTGGTGGGTGAGAAGCTCAACACAATCCAACAACCTGCACTGGGAGCCCAGAAAGCCAACTGCATTCTGGGCTGCATCCAAAGAAGTGTGGCCAGCAGGGCAAGGGTGGATTCTGCCCCTCTGCTCCGCTCTGGGGAGACCCTACCTGGAGCACTGTGTCCAGCTTTGGAGTTCTCAGCACAGGAAGGACATGGACCTAGCTGGAATGGGGCCAGGAGGCCATGGAGATGCTGGGAGGGCTGTGAGGACAGGCTGAGAGAGTTGGGGGCTTCAGCCTGGAGAAGAGAAGGCTCCAGGGAGACCTTGGAGCCCCTTCCAGTCCCTCCAGGGGCTCCAGGAAAGCTGGGGAGGGACTCTTGATGAAGGAGGGGAGCCATAGGACAAGGGGAATGATTTTAAACTGAAAAAGGGGAGATTTAGATTAGATATCAGAGAGAAATTCTATGCTGTGAGGGTGGTGAGGCACTGGAACAGGTTGCCCAGAGAAGCTGTGGCTGCCCCATCCCTGAAGGGGTTCAAGGTCAGGCTGGATGGGGCTTGGAGCAACCTGGTGTGGTGGGAGGTGTCCCTGCCCATGGCAGGGGGTTGGAACAGGATGATCTTGAAGGTCCCTTCCAGCCCAAACCATTTTGTGATTCCATGATTTTATGAGAGGCTCCCATGCTGAGAACTCCCTCATTTCAGCCTAAGTGATATAAATTGATGTCAAAATTACAACTTAGAGTTTGTGTCCTCAAAATCAGGCATTTTCCCTCACATAAAGCACTAAGAAGGGTGGAGCGGGCGGTGGCCACCTCCACTGACCCCAGGAGAAGACATTCATTATTTCTACAGACAAACTGATTAACAGAAACACGTAATTATCCCTGAGGATGCAGCCAGGAATGCTGAAAATGAGAGAAGCAGAGGTTAGAGAAGAAACAACAGAAAGGTTCTCCTTGCCTTGCTTTGGAAGCCATCACCTCTAACCTGAGTGTGGACCAGCAAAGAAATGGAGAAGACCTTTTGCTCCTGCTTTAACGAACAGAATCCATTAAATCAGGACAATAAAGGAGAGAGGATGTCCCAGACTTACTTTCAGAGCCATGGAAGGTTGAGAAGACATGCTGAGGAGCCTCATGGAAGCTTCCATCTCTTGGGGTGGAAGGAAGAAGTTGGGAACAACAGGAGGAGCAGATCTGAGGAGAAATGTTAAGGAAGAACCTCGGGTAGTCACACAAAGCTCCATGGGAGCTACAGACCTGGAATAAGCCTCGCTGAAACATCTCCTGATGGATCCCAGATGGTTGGTCTCATGAATTTTAATCAATATTCTATCCAGAACGTGGGACACCAACCTGTTTTCCAGTAATACCTCACTTCAGAGGTTTGTAGACAACTTCATCCTGCCACAATTCCAACCCAACTTAGTGAAATGGATCGTGAGATTCAGGATCTGGGAAAGGATTTTAAAAGCAAAACAAACTGCATTTCTTTAAATACAGAAGAAACAGAGGAGATATCATACATGGAGAAAAAACACCAGACATGTTGAAACTACCCCCCAAAATGAAGGAACTCTTGTGGATCCCAGAATATATTAATTATGGGAGTTTATGGAAACCATTAAGCTTTACGAGGAGCAGCTGAGGGAGCTGGGGATGTTCAGTCTGGAGAAGAGGAGGCTGAGGGGAGACCTTCTTGCTCTGTCCAATTCCCTGAAAGGAAGATGTAGCCAGGGGAGGTCGGTCTCTTCTCCCAGCAGCGATGGGACAAAAGGAAACAGCCTCGAATTGCACCAGGGGAGGTCCAGATTGGATATCAGGAAAAATTTTGGCACTGAAAGGGTTATTAATCATTGGAATGGGCTGCCCAGGGAAGGGGTGGAGGCACCATCCCTGGAGGGATTCAAAAGATGGGTTGACATAGTGCTCAGTGACAGGGTTTAGTGATGGGTGGTTGTGTTTTATCAGAGTTGGGTTGATGGTTGGAGTAGATGATCTGAAAGGTCCCTTCAAACCTAGAAAATGCTGATTCTGTGATTGGTTTTGGTAAGAAAATCATAGAATCATAGAATGGTTTGAGTTGGAAGGGACCTTCAAGATCATCAAGTTCCAACCCCCCTACCGTGGNAATCATCACTACATGGAGTGGAACACAACTCAACGGGGGCTTCCAGCACCTTTCCCAGGTCACCAGCTCCGGAGTCATTTCACAGGACAGAGCTCCACACAGGGAAAACTTCTCTGTCCCGAGGCCTGTGAGATTCTAAGCAAGACTCAGGACATCCTCCTCGAATGCCATTTGTGTTTAAGAATAAAAAAGGATACAAAACAAGTTTTGGATTGATAGATGTTTCTGACTCTTCCAGAGGGTCTTCGCTACTGTCATCGGAAAAGCTTTCGCTCTTTCCTTCCAAGCCTGCTTGGGCTGGTCCACTCTTAACACAGATCTCACCAGAACCTCTTCCCTCCCCATCCTGACGTTCTTCATTTGCAACCTCACCATCTTCCTCTGTCTTTCTTCCTTCCTTCTTTCTTTCTGTGGATTTTGGATGGGTCAAAACTCCTGGAAACGCCAGCAGTTCTTTGGAGGCTGCACAAAACTCTTCATTTTGCTCTATAGGTTTGGTGTTAAATGCTCTATTCCAACCACAACTTCCATCTTCTGGAGGGATGTTGCCTGTTTGATGAACTTCTGACACACAAGGAGGTGGAATCAGCTTCTCCTCCCTTGTTTCCATGCCATGATTCAAGCTTTGAAAGCCTTCTGCTCCTGTCCAAGGACTGTCCTCATCTACCAGGAGGCTAAGGGTGGTGAGCGTGCTTTGGTTGTCACCTTGCAGCAAGCTGGAGAAGGTGCTCCTCCTTCTTTCCAAAGAGTCAATATCTTCAGGCCTCAAGTCTACAAGCTGCTGGTCAACACCCTGCTCCCCTTCAGACAGCACACTGGACCAGGGACTGGTTTTGTCCGTTATGGTCATTACATCGTTAAGAGTTCGTGGTTCTATAACATCTTCTTCATATTCATCTTCACTGTGTGGTTGGGAAGGACCTTCACCTCCCTGGATGAAGCCTGTTGGTGAAGGATGCTCATCTTGAGGGACAGCTTGGTCCAGAAACTCATGCAACATGTGTTTCTCAAACACAGGTCTCCCCAAAGAGCCTGGTTGTTGAACGTCACTGCAGACACTGGCTGAATCCAGCTCAAGGTGGCCTTGACTTACTTCAGTTCTGGCTTCTTCATCTTTCTGGTTGGCCATGTGTCTACCACCCAGCTTTCTGCTGCCTTCTTGGTGGACATCTGAGGATTCTTGGCTATTTTTAGTTATAGTCTGTAAGTCTGATGAACAGAAAAGAGCATCAGTAAATGCAAAGAGCAACAATTCACCTTTAAAGTGATTTATCTGGGATTTTGGTAGAACATCCTGTCTGCAAGAAGGGTTAGGAGTTCAACACGCACTCCAACTCTCTGCAAACGTGATCACATTCTGCTCCCTCCACCACTGACAAGGTCAGGAGAAGGAAAAAAATAACAGGAAACGTTCAGGATGAAATTCCTGGGAAGTATCTAGAAATATCTACATTAATTTAAAGAAAAAAACAACTGGATGGGAAATATCAGAGCACATGGAAAAAATCCGACTATTTCTTGGCATGACTAAAACCAGTCTGGAGAGTTCAGACCACATAGGAGGGAGAAAGGAATAATCTGGACAGGAAAGATGGATGATACAACCACCTTTTCCTCTCACAGCTTCACCAGTTTACTGCAGGGGCCCAGAAGACAAAGATGTTACTGATGTTCTCCAGCTTTCACTCCAATTTACCAAATGACAAACAACTGTCAATTAAACACCAGTAAAACTCAAGAAGAACCCCCTGCACCAGGACAGGTTGGGGGGGACCTGCTGGAGAGCAGCTCTGAGGAAAGACCTGGCAGTCCTGGTGGACAACAGGATGACCATGAGCCAGCAATGGGCCCTTGTGGGCAAGAAGGCCAATGGTATCCTGGGGACATCAGGAAGAGTGTGAGCAGCAGGTGGAGGGAGGTCATCCTGCCCCTCTGCTCTGCCCTGGGGAGGCCCCATCTGGAGCACTGGGACCAGTTCTGGGCTCCCCAGTTCCAGAAGGACAGGGAACTGCTGGAGAGGGCACAGCAGAGGACCACCAAGATGAGGAAGGCCCTGAAGCATCTCTCTTAGGAGGAAAGTCTGAGGGACTTGGGGCTTTTTAGTCTGGAGAAGAGAAAACTGAGGGGGGATCTGATCAAGACCTAGAAATCCTTCAAGGGTGGGTGTCAGGAGGATGGGGCCAGGCTTTTTCCAGTGGTGCCCAGTGACAGGACAAGAGGGAATGGACACAAACTGGAACATCAGAAGCTCCATCTCAACATGAGGAGGAACTTGTTCACTTTGAGGGCGGCAGAGCCTGCCCAGAGAGGTGGTGGAGTCTCCTTCTCTGGAGACATTCCAACCCCACCCGGACACGTTCCTGTGGGACCTGCTCTGGGTGGACCTGCTTTGGGAGGGAGTTGGACTGGATGGTCTCCAGAGGTCCCTTCCAAGGGGAAGTGCTGAGGGCACATTCCATCCCTTCATCCAGGTCTTTGATGAATATCTGAATATAGTTTCCTTCCCTGTTGTGTCCTCCCCACTCCCCACCCATTCTGTGTCCAACAGCAGTAACGACAGGGAATAAATAGCAATTCCTCTTCGCAAAGAACCACAGACTCAGCTCAGTGCTGTTCTGTGGGTTGCTTTTGTGAAGACCTCCCTTTTTTTTCAGGGAGCAGACACTGGAATTTAAGTAGAAGTTAAACTTTAGAACTTCTGCCTTCTGCATGATTCAGTCTAACACCACCATTACTCTCCGGGGGTTGAAAGTGTCTCTAAAGCAACGGACCCATAGGTGGTGATGACCAACACCAGGAACTGTTCCCAATTCTGTTAGAAAGTTGAAAATACTTTAAGGCAGCTTCCTCCAAAGAAATTCCAAAGCAAGCAACAACCTACCATTGATGAGGCTGCTGACCTGAGAAACCAACTGAGTGGATTTTTCCAAGAGGTGGCACCCGTCGGGATCCACTTCTCTGCTCGACAAGGCTCGACGTTCTCTCTCTGGCTTCTCACGACTCAGTTTGGACGTGGGACCATAACTGAAGTCAGGAAAAGACCTGGTCAGCTTCTGACTGAAGTATCTTTGAACTTCATCCAGCTCACTCAGGTTTTTTCTGTAATAAGTTGTGAGAAATTTGGTAAGAGGGGAAAGAAAAGCAAAGCCTGTGGTAGACTTCATTCCATTTGTATCCTTCCAGTCAACAAGCATGTAAATATGCAAATACAAGGGTTATTATCCAAAAATATATCTCAGTAGGTAAGTGCTGAGGTTGATCTAAGCAAGAAGATAACACTCAATAAATGCCAAATGAGCTCTGAAACTTAGGCTTGGAGTTAAAAACAAGGAGCTAGTTTTAAATGTACTTATCAGAGGAGATGGATTTGAGATGACCTTCCATGAAGTCATAAAGGCAAGAACATTCATTGACTTTATGACTGAGTTTGATAAAAATCTAAGGGTTTCTACTTAAGATCTAAGGATTTTATGATATATTGCTTGTGGTAGCAGGGAAAGGGATGGACTCAGAAAGTCTCTTTCAGTCCTACATTCCTCCATATAATAAATATTGTTCTAAAATTTGTAGTTGTTTTAAACTTAGAATCTAGGAAAGAGAAAAGTGCTTCCAGTAAGGAGAAAGGCATCCTGGTGGGAAAGGACATCCTGCTCCTTGCACTAGGAAAATGTTTACAGGCTTGTTCTTGTATCTGGGAAAAACAACTTAGAGGACTATTGGCCTAATCACATGTGTCGGGTTACAGATGTACAGAGGTGGATAAAGCCAAGCGTTTCATTCCAATATGGAAACACCAT
>VXBW01005518.1:867-26888 GCA_013400375.1 Thinocorus orbignyianus
GGAAGAAACCAGGTGGCGAGCACCGGCGGCGGCTGCGGACTGTGAGCGGGGGGAAGCTACCGGGCGCTGCTCCGGCATCGCTTGTCCGAGCGCTTCGTCCTGGAAAGGCTCCCGAAACGGGCAGTGGGCGCCTGGGAAGCGGCTTGGGAGTTTGCCTTGGTGACCTTTCTCCTTCCAGCAGTGCTGGGCGCTTCACCCGTGGACGTTTTTGTCAGCACGGCACGGATACTTGCCTAAACTTACGAAGTTCTGAATACATACTTCAGCTGCTAAAATAAAGTGTTTTCTTGCTTTTAAATACTTTTTTTTTTTTTTTCAGACATTCTGTCTGAGTCATAGGCATAACTGGTTTTATTAACTGGCTGCAGGATAGATGTAGCCTGACTCACTGTGTAGGCATCGCTGAAAAGTTTCATGGCAGATACTTTTCTCCTCGGTTTATTTTTTAGATTTTCTGACGTAGCTTTTTGAAATTTTTCGATGAGACCTGTTATCTAAATGAAGAATCTAATAGATGTTTGTTTAACATTTTTTCTTTCATATTTTATTTAATATTTTTTTTAAAAAATGGTGTTGCCAGTGAGCAGTATGGAGGTATCCAGATAGCTGTCGTTTACAAATGCCTCTGTTACCTGAAGCTAGGAAACACTCCACAGTTCAGATGTGAAATTTGGATTTTCAGCTTTACAGTTGGTGGTGTAAAAAGTGTATTTATTTCACCTGGAGCTGATGCTTCATATAGCTCTATCTACATGGAATAGGCAAGAGAAGAAACCATTGGAGAAAAAAAAGCACTTTTTAAGCCAGAGAGTCGGCAAGTATTGGAAATAGCCTCGTGGAATCTGTAAGCAGGAAGGATGGGCAGCTGATTTCTGTGACGCCAGATCTATGTCAAACAGCTACAAATGTAGTATCAACAAGAACTTGGGATATTATCTGAAGGAAAACAAACTGGAAAAATATCAATTGGACAGCACTCACATCTTGTGTGGCCCTCTTGGATTCGGTAAGTGCCGTAGTGGTCATAAATCAATTTATACTCAAGCGAATATTTAATCAGTAGAATGGTTAAACCAGTAATGGATACTGCCTAGAGGTTGTTGGTTTTCTTGAGAATGTTGAAAAGCGTTTGCAAAATCTGATTTTTCCTTCCTGCTTTTATTAATTAATGCAGTAATCCTTCTAAGAGTTTGAAGAACACATATACAAGGAGAAATGTGTAAGTAGGAGTGTGATTTTTCTGGGAGATAAAAAATAGGTACATCTAGCCTGAATCTGTGGGTAATTTAACCTTCGTGTTAATACTGAATCACATTCAGTAATAAGCTATTGTACTTACTGAAAAAGCCTGCTGGGTGGCTTGCATATCTCAGTCTTTCCATTTGTTTTGCAGCATGAAGGTACTAGTAATGTAGTTTTGTTTGATGGTGGGTTTTTTTATTACCTTCCACTGTTCTTTGTCATTTGTGGAAGCCAGATACTTTTTTAGCAGAGATTGGTTTGCTGCCTATGCAAGCTAGCTTTTTAATTGTTGATACTTTAAGGTTGAGTTTTCTGTTTTGTGGTGGAAAGGAATGAGCCTGAGTGGTCTGTGCATAGAACATTAAAGAAACCTTCCACCTTTTTGGAGGGATTCAAAACAAAATCTAGTGGTGAATTGACTAATTTTTTTTATCTGTTGCTGTCCCCTTCCCCTTGTAGTAGTTAAATGTTTCTGAAGATAGATATAGTTTAAGTGTTGAAATTAACATGTTTACAATAATCTTTTTATAGGTTTTCATTCAGCTGAATTGCTGCTGCCTCCAAGAAAATTAAGATGGACTGAACAACTTACCTCAAAAGTCAGCGGTAATTTCCCCCAAGTTCTCTCCCCCCTACTCCACCTTGATTATTCATAAAGCTTTAAATAATTAAGGCATTGTTGGTTAGACTGTAAACTGAGTGTCTGGCAAAGGTGACACATTTGCCTCAGTCATCGCCTTTTAAAGAAGTTTTCAGGGCATCTGAGATACTGAAATATTTGGTAGCAGTGAGCTACTCAGCAGACAGCTAATTTAAAAAAAAAAAGGCTTTCTCTAAGGGGGGTGCAAAAGTGTTTGGGGACGTGACTTGTATTAAAGCCGTGTAGAAAATGTAAATGTAAGCTTGTGAAACTGTGTCTAAAGATTACTGCAGTGTTCCCGCCACTGCTCCGGTGCGCGTTATTTTTACCACAAATGAAAGACTTGCACTAAATAAGTTTTTTAAACTCTCAGGTTCAGTGGAGCAGTTCTATTCTGCATGTTGTCTTGTCAGTATCTAAAAATTGATCTAGCTGTGGTATTTTGCTTTCTTTGGATGGACTTGCTGTTTTGTTTTTTTTAAACTTCAGTTAAATTTCAGTTTTGTTGTTTTGAAAACATGGAAACTGAGGAACAAGAATAGGAGGCTATTTCTTGTAATCTCTTGTGGCTGTGGCTTGTGACTCTTGTACGGTCAGTGTGACTGGGGATTGGCTGAATGAACTGAGCCACATGTGAAGGAACCAAACCAATAGAGAATAATGATACCCCTTATTTCTTTAGTGGGATTAATCTGTGTTTCATTGGAAATCATTTAGTAAACAGAAGGACTTCAGGCGTGAGTGGCCATTTCATTTGATTTTTATCTATGTCCATAAACAATATTAATACAAGTACTTGCTTCTTAACTCATAGAAAAAGTGTTGTGTTTCTTTTTTCTAGCTGGTAACTTTTCGTGCCAGTGAGATCCTTTCATCTCTTGACTCTCACTGAAATCAAGGAGCTGCAGCCCCCACTTACCCTTTTGGGTGATGTCTTTATTTGGACTCTTTGGGTGTTTTGAAGAGTTTACTTTGTAGCTTTATTAAGTTAACTGCATCTTTACATCTTTCTGTTTGCTGGTAGGATGATTCTTTTTTCTCTTCACTGCAATAACAGTTGGGAAATGCAATTGTTCTTACTAGCTCATGCATGTATTTGAGAATTCAGGCTGTGCTCTTGTACCTTCAGCAGAATTCGTACTTGGGTGAGGAGAAAATGCCTGGTGTGCTGGTCCACTTCAGTTCCTTCTTCAGGTTTTTATTTGTATAGTGTTGACAGTCTCTTAAGTGATTTGCAGGCATCTGTGGTAAGATGCTTGACCCCGGGAGCTTATACTTTAAGCCTTGATGTAAACATAGCCTTTGTACTAGAATAGCAACAGTTTGGCTCTTCTACGGATGCATTTATTCTGGTAGAATCCTAAAATTGGGTACATTTGTATAGAGAAGTTGTCTTGAATGGAGTAGGCTGCTCTGCTGTGTAAAAAAGCCTGTTGGTGGAAGCTTTTAAGAGTGAGCAGAGCTTAGGCTTGCAGCAAACTTAAGTGGAACAACTTCTGTAAACTGATATTAGGGGAATTGTTGTAGATACTTACCTTTGTTAGCACTTCACAAGTTAGTGTACTATACACTCCTTTTTTAACCTCTATTCTAATGAGATTCTTCTGTTTAAAATGTGTGGATGAAGCAGTGATAGTGAGAGTTCATCAGTAACTTGTGGGGAAGTTGCTTTTATTTTACTTTTCAGTACTAGGAATAAGTTCTGTCCTGCAAGGAGAACTGTGTCCAGACCTTATTGTAAATGAACTTGAGTAAGATTTGGCATGCTTTATGTTTTGTTTTTTATAACTGTGTGTGTTTGAGCAGTGGTATTACACAGTAACTAGTGATAATGCCTTATGTGGTGCTATCAACTCTTCCACATCACTTCCTTTAATATTTAGGGTAACGTAATTAGGGAAAGAGCTGAAATGCATAAAATCGTTTTTCTTTGTATGCTCAGGACATGTCAAAACTGCTACCTTTTTCGACTGCTTTTTCTTCTGACCCTTGTGGAGTCTCCAAAGTGCTCCTGTTCAATTTGTTACAATTGATTACAATTACAATCAATCCAAAGAGCTCCTGTTTTGTTACATGGTGTATGTTGAGCAGGGTGGTGATGTTCCTGCATACTAGCACTTCAGCTTTCGGACTTCGAACCTTGCAAAGGGTGATAGATTATCCTTTGTCCAGCTTTCTGCTAATTGGTGCTACAAGCATGTAGGGTTTCCGGCAGAATGAACCTGGTTGTAGTTAACTTTCAAATATGAAGTTATTCTGTGTTATGAAATAGTTTTTCTTTTATTTCACATTTCAGTACAGGGCAAGGTGGAAAAGCTTTTGTGATTAAAATGTTGATTAAGATATTCAGAGCACTCTCGTTAACTTTGGCTATTTCTAAAAAATTCCAGTAAGGTGTTTTGATTGTTGTGACATGAATATTTGGTTCATAGAAGTGGTGTAAGCCTTGTTGCTTGTGAATCCTATATATATGTAGATACCAGATGACAAAGAGCAGTGGTTGGGGTTTTTAGAGCTCCAGTGTCCCTGCAAGTCTAAATTCTTATGCAAAACAAAGTGTGCTTTAATTGATTCATCCTCATAAAGAACTTGATTCCCTAGGTAGAAGTGGAGGTGGGTTTTCCTTATTTTTCTTAATGTTTGTTTTTTGCTAAGTCACTGTAAAGCTAGGTTTTAAGGCTGTGGCTGTACCAGAGAATGTGTTGGCTTTAAACAGTTGAAAAAGTAACCATTGTAGTTTGACTGCATACAATTCTTATACCTAAGCATGTAATTAGATTTTGGAGGTATACAGATTTGACACAGGACTTTGCTTCTTTCCCAGTGTTCTGCAGGATGCCTTAGTTCTTGTATGAAGTAGAAAGAAGGTAGATTGAAAAACCAAAACCAACCAACCAAAACTGAAAGAGGAGGATACTTTTTTTTATTCTTCATAGCTAGAATACTTACCAGAACACCTCTGAATTGGATGGTGGGGACAGAGACCAAAGCTGGAGCACAGTTGAGAAGAAAGAGGCTTCAGCTGAATTGTTCAGAACTTTTTAATGTCTGATGAAACAGTGGGAGAGAAGACCTTAAAGGTTCAACTCTTTCCTCTTATTGGAGGTGAGAGTCTTGTGACAATAAATTTCAGAGAACCAAAGAACTTTAGAAAATTGCCATACCCAGACTTTATGTTGTTTGTAAATTACGTGTCCACAAACTGACTTCTGCAGTGTAATGTAGTAGAGTGGTGGTGCTGGGTGGATTACAATGCATGCTTTATCTTCAAAGTGTTAAAATATCAGTTGTGAAGATTTAGACTTTGTTGTTGTGGCTGTGCACTTACATGTAGAGAAAAGAAAGGAAGTAAATAATTTTCAGTTCAAGTTCTTGCTATGCTTGTGCAGCAATTTGTGGTCAGCAGAGATGCTTCCATTTTCCAAAATACTTATTTGGAATTAGGATTTTAATATTATTTTCTGTTTTATTAACGTGCAAATCTTGGGTTGCAAAATAACATGAAATTAGCTTATTTAGCTTTGTTCAAATCATAAAGTAAAGAAGATATCCGATAAGTTGTATCTTTAAAAGGGGAGTGAAAATTGCAATGTATTACACTTCGCAACTTCAAATTAGCATTACTCTGGACTAGAGATAAGAGGGAAGGTTCTGTTATCACAATAATTTTTTTTTTATGAAATGAAAATGTGTTTTGTGGCAGAAGGAAAAACTCTTGATGGAGGGAGTTATTTTAAGGGCCTCTTTAGTTTGAGGAAAAAATCCTGAATGTTTCTGTTCATGGAGAGACTATGTAGTCTGATGGTTAGGACATGTGAAATATAGTTTCTTCGCCTAGCTCAGAGCAAAACTTTTTAGTTTTTCTATAGATGATCGTAAATAGTTGAAATAAACATTTGAAGCGGCTCATGATAGGGGAACTGAAGGATCAGTTTATTCTGTAGCTCAGTTGTTCCAGAGTTGCTCTGTTTAAATAGGAACTTTGCTGCTGCCTCAGGTGAAAAAGGGCCAAAAAACTAACTGTGGCAAATAGCTTTCTCTTTGTGTTGTCATGAAATGCAGTACAGTTGGTGTTTGGTATATATCTTATGGTAAACATTAAGTTTTAAATTCTTACCAGAAAATGGTGTCCCTCCTTTCCCTTCTTGTTAGATAGTCACTCTTTTGTAAGATGTCATACAGACTTGCTTATTGAACCCCTCTGAAATTTGTATATGTGCTTTGTTTGTCTTTCTGATTCAAGAAGAATTTGATATACTTGCCCATTAGCAAGGAAGTAAAGCAGCAGCAGTAGTG
The DNA here is from genome assembly GCA_013400375.1 of Thinocorus orbignyianus. NCBI lineage: Eukaryota > Metazoa > Chordata > Aves > Ciconiiformes > Thinocoridae > Thinocorus > Thinocorus orbignyianus. The sequence continues at coordinate 7,046 of VXBW01005518.1, forward strand.
ACAAACTTGAGATGCTGAATAATACACACCTTTTTTTTTCTGTTACAGTAACATTATAGTATACTTTAATTCTGATGGCTTAAAACCTTCTTTTATCCTATTTATGAATACTATACAAAAAATTACCGTGACAGGGTTAGGGTGGGGTGTCCCACAAGTGTGTAGCTGAGCAGTGGAATTAAGGTTCCCACCTGTAGCTTGTGGTGTGCTGTACTTAAGGTTGTAGGAATGTGCCATTTAAATATGTTTACATGTTAATTTTAGACTTTCCTGGAAACTATGAATATGCACATAACCATGTGCTTTTAACATTTATTCTGTTGATGGGGTTCTGAATGCAAATCAATAGACTGGATTTCTAAACTGGTCCTTCAGGGAGCATCAAGAAATCTGAATTCATATCTCACTTCTAACTTTGGGAATTCATGGTTTGAAGCTTCCTTATTTTTTTCCCCTTCTTAATAATTTTGTTACTCTGTTTACAAGCTTCAGGTACTCCTAGGTAGTTGAGTTTATATTGCCTTTTATTATAATCATCATCTGACAATCTCTTAAATACCCAGTTTTACAGAAGCTGCTTCCTGTAAAATGATATAGACTTTCCACAAAGCATGGGAAGTATAGAAGCTAAAAAAGGCAGAACTGTTTTTTTTCTTGTTTATTAGCTTCTGGTGAGGTGGATTCAGCTCTCAAGGTTTATTTTCCTAATTTTTAGCATTATTCTAAAATAGGTCGGAGGTTTTGTACTATAAAATTTGCATCAGCTCCATTTAAATTGGATATATTTATTAATATGGTAAATCCCTTGGATGGCCAAAAGTGTACGATCTTTTAGTACATTAATTTTTTAGACTGCAGGTGTTTTCACTATTTTACTGTTACACTGACTAGCCTTTTCCTTATTATATGTTGTATATATGTATATTATTTTATTGTTACGTCACTGTAATAAAAGCTGGATCTCTTTCTTTCCTCTGCCAGCTAAATACTGGTTAGACAAGTTGAACAACATGCCCTTAAAATTGGGTGGGGACACTCTCTGATCTCATGTCCTTGTCATCTTAAAGTTCTGCTATGCTTTTTTTATCCACCCTCAGCGGGGAGAGCATCAGGTTAGGGAACACCTAAATAAGATATACGTAAATCCACTGGGCTTGACAGGATGCTTCCTTGACTGCGCAGGGAGCCAGCTGACGTCATTGCAAGGCCATTCCTTACTACCTTTGAGACGTCTTGTGGTCACTGGGAGAAGCTCTTGAGTAGTAGAAGAGAACCAATGTCAATCTTGCCATTAAGAAGGGTAAGAAGGAGCATCCACAAAGCTAGAGGCTAGGCATCCTCACCTCAGTCCATGTGAAGGTGGTACAGCAGCTAATTCGGGAAACTGTTTCCAAACACACGGAGGACAGGAAGGTGAGTGGGAGCAGTCAGAATGGCTTTATGAAGGGGAAGTCCTGCTTGATCAGGCTAATAGCTCCAGAGTGGATTGGTAGATGAATGGAGAACAATGGATGGTGTTTATCTTGAGTTCATTTAAGCTTTTAACATTGACTCCCATGACATCCTTATAGAGAAGCTGATGAGATGTGCGTAGAGAACTGGAGGATGAGGTGTATCAAAAGCTGGCTGAATGGCCAGGCCCATCTCATCAAGGTTGTGATCAGTGGCACAAAGGCCATTTGGAGGAAGCCATTATTATTGTACTCCAGCGTTCAATACTTGCAATTGTACTACTTCACCTCTTCATCAAAATCACAGACAATGAGACAGAGTTTGCCCTCAGCAAGTTTCCGGGTGGTACAAAATGAGGAGAGGCGGCTGATACAGGATATGTTTGTGCTGCCATTCGGAGGAGCCTGGACAGGACAGTGAACGGGAGAGAGGATCCTCATGAAGTTCGGCAAAGGGAACCTACTAAGTCCTGTCTCCAGGGAGTAGTAGCTGCATATGCCAGTGCTTGCCTAGGCCTGACTAGCTGGTAAGCAGCTCTGCAGAGAGGGACCTGGGGATCCTGTTGGACAACAAGCCAACCGTGGGCCAGCAATGCATCTTCAAAATAAATAAGGCCAGCATCTCCTGGGGGCTGTATTAGGAAGAGTGTTGCCAGCAGTTTGAGGGGGAGTTCATCTTTCTCATCCACTCAGTCCTAGTGAGACCACTTGGAAAGCACTGTGTCTCATTACAAACTCCTGGTACAAGACAGATACGGACTTAATGGAGCGAGTTCAGCAAAGGACCACAAAGATGATTAAGGGACCAGAGCATCTTTCCAATGGGGGAAGGCTGGTACTCTTTTTGATCTTCTGAGGAGGTACGAGTTGGTCCTTAGTCTTTCAGAACAGTCTCTGGGTGTTATGTTTTTCAGAAGATGCTTTCCAGATTCAAACTTAGTAAGCCATCAAACTCAGCTTTTTCTCGTGTAAAATTCTGTGAAGGTGGAAACAATGAGGTGGGAAGATTTATCGTTGTTAATGCTATTGATGTGCCGGCAGGCTGTTGGCACAGTAGGCAGCATGCTCTCAAGAGAACGCTACAAGGTGGCAGTGTTACAAAGTGATGTTTAAAGTTCATAGCCCTGCATGTGATAAATTCAAGGGTAGTGTTGAGATGTTCTTCATATCATCCACAGTGTGTGTGGATGGGGAAAGAAAAGGTAGGAGTATGTGTTTTTACACTTGATTCTTACAAAGTTGAAAAATTGTCACAGTGTTTATAGTTAAATATATTAAAAATGTGATACTATATGCATTTCCTGTAGTTAGAGCTGCTTAAACTAAATAATGAAAATAGTCTTAAAAAATCATAGCAGTTAAATTTGAGTGTGTATTACCTTATATGCTGCAGTCCTTTCAGGATTCTGTACTTCAACAGTCAGGCTTGTGTTTTTTCTTACTTGGCCTGTTGTCCTGGTTTGGGGCAAAATGAACCAATTTTCTGTTTTACAATTTTACTTTCTTAGCTGGACCTCTTCTAGCTAACTAAACTCTGAAAGTAACAGCACACTGTTCAGAGAACTGTTTTGTCTCACAGTGATAAGACCTGATTATACCAAGGAACGGTTTGCAGGGAGGCCCTTGCTTGTTCTTATTGCTGGAACAACGAAGGTCAGGGAATTTTGTTATTCTACCCGTTGGAGGGTCGGAAGCGGAAGCATCGAAGTGTCCCACCTGCAAGGAGGAGTGGACAGGACAATTGACCCAAAAACTGACCAACAGGGGTATTCCATCCCATCCGCATCATGCTCAGTATAAAAGCTGAGGGATCAAAGGGTCAAGCCCCTTCTTCCTCTTTCTTCAATGGCTGATGTCCAAGGAGGACCCTGCTTGTTTGTATACCTTTAATCCCGATCCGAGCGTTCCTGACTCCAGATCTGGAATCCAGCTCCTGTCGATCACTGAGTCCAGCCTGGGACTGTTGCCTGCTGGTGACGTGTTTGTCATCCTGGGAGCTTAATATGGTTTTGTATATACTGTATACTTTTATTTTATTTTTCTTTCCTTTTTTTTACTTAATTTTCTGTTATTATTCATTATATTATTATTCTTTATGTTTTTATTAAAGTGGTTTAGTTTTTCTAAACTCCTGAATCTCTTTAATTTCTCCCTCTCCTCTTTTTTGTTAAAAGGGGGAGGGGGAGATTATCTGTCCTTTGGTTCTGATTTGCTCAGAACCACGACAGATTTATTGGTGCCCAATGTGGGGCTCGAACTGTGGTACGACTAGAGCTCTGGTAGATTGTTTGAACAGTTTGAATTCCAGCTTGCTTAGAGATTAAAACAGACAACCTGCATCACGTTTGTAGAAAAAAATAGTGTATCGTATCCTTAAGGCGGTTTTGTACAAGATTCTGGAAGCGGCATTGAGTCATTTGCCTTACATGTTGTATAATATACTTTTTTTCTGTGTGTCTATGCGAAGGTACAAATGTGCTTTTCTGGTTAAGCTTTTGATTCTGATCCATACTGTGATTGAATGGATTATTGCTTTACCTCAGTTTCTCGGGCATTTCATATTGGATCCTGTTGCTANTCTTCCAGCTCCCAGAACTAGCACTGCTGCCACTCCAACAGCAGCAGATCCAGTACAAATTGCCCCTGTGACTAGAAAGAAAGGAAGGAAGTCAGGTCAGCCCTTCTGAGCAAGACCAAGTAAAACCAGATAGCAAGGGAGATATCTCCTCTGATGAGGATCGAGAAGAGGACTCTTCTGGAGTTGATAAGGGAAAGGCTCCTGCACCAGCAAAGAAGGAGGAATCAGATGCGGAGATAATCACTAAATTCTGTTCTCCAAAAGATATGCGAAATATAAAAAAGGAGTTTGGCCACGATGATGGTGAGACACTTTTCTCCTGGTTACTCCGATGCTGGGATAATGGAGCTGGCTGCCTGGAATTAGATGGTTCAGAAGCTGGCCTGTTAGGTAACCTGTCTAAAGAGGCAAACAAAATATGGAACTAAAATTAAGAAAGCTTTGATTACATCTGCCTGCTCTGCTCTCTGCCCTTGCAATATCCCAGATAATTTCTGCTCCCTGTCTGCAGGCTGTTGTGTCCACTTAGTCAGCTAGCGGAGAGATTCTTATGGGGTGAATTGTCTTGGGGAGTCACTTTTCCAGCTCCTGAAGGGTATTATGTACTTCCAGGTGCTTCATGGCTATTTTTAGTGTTGTGTGAGTAGGCAAACAGAGAGAGAGAGAGGGTGTCTGATGCTAGGCAGATTTGGTGAATGGAAGTGAAGCTGGAAGAAATTCTGGATAAAAGATTATAAGGGAGCAGGAGTGATCACTTAAATTATTTGTGTGTAACCAGTTTGTTCCAGACCTCAGTAGCCACTGGTTTTTTTAATGGTATGTTTAAGGCCAGGTTGAGTATGTTTCTCAAAGAAGTTACTATTGACCTTATTGAAATTTCTAGTGTGTGAAGCAAGTCAGGTTAGATCATAAACTTTGCAATGTTGTCAGGTCTAATTGTTTCCAACTTTCTATAGATGCCTAGCATGTGGGGAAAAAAAGTCTCTGTTTTCTTGCCTTATCCTTTTGCTCCATAACTTTTGACAGCACAACTGTAGCTAAGTGAATTAGTGAATGCACCTGATTCTGTCTGTAGTGATTCTACAGTTGCCCTGTCTGTAATGAGTCTGGACTGTGTCTGCACCATATTCCTCGTTTTTGATGTGCTGTGCAGAGATACAAGATGGACTAGCACGTGCTTGCTGGGGTTCAGCACTGTGCTTCGTCTGTGATGCTTAGGTTTCACTAGCAGTTAGAAACTACTGTCACATACTGTAGTCTGCCTGTTCAGTAAACTCAGGAGTGAAGGCGGGTGAAATCTCTATCAGACGTTGTTGTGGTGACAGGAGTCCCTAATTTAGGACAAATAGTATGAGAATAAGCAAGCATCCCTTTTTTTCCTTTCTTTCCCCCCAGCTTCCCCCTCCTTGGTAAGACATGGAGGGAAAAAAAAAATATATTTTTAAAATCCTTTTATTGCAAGAAGTTACATACATTTTATTAAAATGTGACAAATCATGTTTGTTAAACCCGAGATGTATTCCATAGTTCGTTCAACTTGATCTATGTTTTTCATGCCCCTGTTTAATGTGCTAACTGCATGGATATTCTTAGCTTACAAACAATCTTTGCAAACAAAACTTTGTGATAGTTACTTTGTCTGTTCCATATTTTGGAACAGTAGTAGTTAATTTAGGGTTACAGGTAATGTGAAGATTCTAGTATAAGATGAAGCTTGAAGAAATGCTTTGCTGCAGTGATCTGGAAGTATATTAATGTTAAGTTTATGAAAACATGATGTTTTCTGCTTTTGTACTATATTGAATTCTATCTGTGTTATTGCAGTAGCTTTCTGCTTCCCTTTTCTGAGCATGTTACGTATTTTTCTGAAACAAAGGCAATATATTAAATTTTCCCAAATGCTGTTCAGATGACACAAATCTGTTTAAGAAGTAGGGTTTCCAGCCACTTCAAAACACGTGAAAAATAGTTCCGGTCACAAAAGGATCTTACTGACTCAACCATAAAAGCCCACCAACCCAGCCTTTTTCTGATGTTGGTTGATACTTGGTGCAGTGTTCTTACTTCAGCCTCTGATGTAGCTCAAAGCGGACGACTGAGTCATATTTGCGATGAATCTCCTCACTGCACATTGTTTGGAATCGGCTATTCTTTGATTCCTTGGCATTCACTGACTTATTAGTGAAGATCATACTTCACAAAACTATATAATTAAATTTTATATACTTGAGCACTGGAATAATTATTGCATGTTACCTGAAAGAAAATGCATTACAAACTTCTCAAAACCCCCACAAGAATTAAAATTTAAGAACAAGATTTTTTGTTTGTTGGATTAGGTTTTTTTTTCTTGCTGTGAACTACTCCAGTATCCACAACACAGCAAAATGTAAATTTTATCTATGTTTACGGGCTATAGAAGATACTATTTTCTGAATTCACTTACACAGTACTTGAATCAGACACCAGAGGCTACTGCTGACATCATAGAATCACAGAATGGTTAGAGTTGGAAGAGACCTTAAAGATCATCGAGTTCCAACCACCTGCCATGAACATAGACATCTCCCACTAGACCAGGTGAGTGGAAGTGAAGCTCAAAGCTTCATCCAGCCTGGCCTTGAACGCTTCCAGGGATGGGGCTTCTGCAGTTTCTCTAGGCAACCTGTTCCAGTGCCTCACCACCCTCACAGGAAAGAATTTCTTCCTGATATCTAATCTAAATCTCCCCTCTTCCAATTTAAAATCCTTACCCCTTGTCCTATCACTACACTTCCTGACAAAGGATCCCTCTCCAGCTCTCCTGTAGGCTCCCTTCAGATACTAGAAATGGTGACATGAATGAGGAGATGAGACTGAATATTTTGACCAATCTGATTAAAGGAATCTTGTTGCATTTTAGAGTTAATAGAATAAGGATAGCAGTATTTCAGCATCAGCTGCTGTGCTTCAGTAGTAGGCAACGTGAGCTTTTATGATGCTTCGTTTAAGGAATGGTGGATATATTTTGAGTTTGTGCTGCTAGGAAATGGTGACTTAAACATTCAGTGTTAAATTTTGGGTGTAGTAGAATTGTGTTTGCATCTGTGGTGTTTACCTCAATAAGTTTACTTCTGATAGCTGTATTAACACTGGGAGTACAATAGCTGTTTTGTCAGTGTTAATGAACAGCAGTTGATCTGTTCTGTGGTGGTGTACATAAGGGAAAGCTTTCTAGCAGACGAGGGGGTTCTTCATGTCTGTCAGTATAATTAAAGTTATTATATTACATATATATGTTACAAAATATTGTGATTGCTTGCATGGGTGCTTATTACTGACTTTTCTATTCAAATACTTTAAATGTGGTGGGCTTTTTTACTTTTTTTTTTTTCTTCCAATTGAAAAGTAGGTCTATGTTCCTGAAACACAGAAGTGATCTAAAGTAAATTGCTGACCAATGTTACCCATTTACCTTAGTGGTTCCCCAGTCTTTGTACTGGTAGCTCTTGTTTGATGTCAATGTGGAGGAATGTACAAGTACATTTTCTAAAGAAGTCTCTTCAGTATTTTTATTAATAACATCACTTGTGAAATAAGAGTGCATGCTTATTAGATTTGTAGATAGTGTGAATCCGAATAGAAGTTGCAAGTCCTTTGAGGGACACAGAATGTAGAGATGTCTCTGACTGCTGGAGATAGCTGAGGTAATGGATGTATATAGCAGGAAAAAAGACAGAGGTCACATCTGGTAGAAGAAACTTCTAGTGATGGGATGTGTTGCAAAGTAATGTGGTAGTCTCAGTTGTTGGTCTGACTTCAGTTGGAAAAGGAGCAAACTGGTGCTTGGCAACCAACCTGGTCCTTTAAGCATAACAAACCCTGCCTGTGGCAGCAGAATGGTCTTGCTGACATCCTGTTCTCACTTTTTGTGATCTGTTTTCAATTTACCCAAAGTATCTTTCTGAGAATAATGAGTATCCTAAAGCTGTTGAATATTGGCTAGACCATTAAAATGGAGCTCATGCTTGCAGTGAAAATGTTTTTGTATTAAAATACATTCTAGGACAGATTTGTTGGCAATATCAGAAACCTACCATCTCTAAGAGTATTTGTGAAGCTTGGCAAACATGAAATTGGTAACTTAAAGATGGGTAGTCTATGTACTGTTAAAAGTTTCCCAGAAAGTTGTTAATATTTGTCCTTTCTTGCTGTTTATTTCCTGATTTAATTGTCAGACCGCTGTTATATACAATAAAATGAGAGAAAGTGTTTTCTTGAATTTGGTGGTGTGGAGGTCAATATTTACAATAGAATCATAGAATGGTTTGGGTTGGAAGAGACCTTAATGGTCATTTAGTTCCATCCCCCCCTGCCATGAGCAGGGACACCTCCCACTAGACCAGGTAGACTTTAACTATAAACCTGCAAAATTGACCAGCTAGTATTCTAAAAATACATCTGTATTTTTGTTCCTGCTGTTCTTTTGTCAAAACTAGTGAAAGAATTAGGTCTAAAAGAGTTTGTAGAATTTGGCCTAAAAGAGTTATAGTCTGCTGGTGACTTTGCACTTTAAGTATTGTGCGCAGGCCTCTATCTTTACCACTTTTCCTGATCTGACAGAGCAGCACTATCAGAAACTTTGTAGACCTTTTAACTCAAGTACTGAGAGCATGAGGAAGCCTTGAATCTGCTTGTAAAGCAGTTTTCACAGGAATAAATATATACTTAATAGAATCATAGAATGGTTAGATTTGGAAGGGACCTTCAAGATCATCGAGTACCAACCCCCCTGCCGTGGGCAGGGACACCTCCCACTAGAGCAGGTTGCTCAAAGCCCTATCCAGCCTGCCCTTAAACACTTCCCAGGGATGGGGCTTCTACAATTTCTCTGGGCAACCTGTTCCAGTGCCTCACCACCCTCACAGGAAAGAATTTCTTCCTGATATCTAATCTAAATCTCCCCTCTTCCAATTTAAAACCATTACCCCTTATCCTATCACTACACTTCCTGACAAAGGATCCCTCTCCANTCATGTTATTTGCACTAGCCCACTTCTCAAGCCTGTCCAGGTCCCTCTGGATGGCATCCCTTCCTGCAGTCTGTTGACCACACCACCTAGCTTGGAGTCATTAGCAAAATTTCCGAGGGTGCGTTCTATCCCACTGATACTTGGTATCAGCACTTGTCCACAGAACTCTCTTTAACAAACAACTTTCCAGTCATTGGTAGTTCAGGATTGCAAAATCTTGCCAGAGCCCTTAACTGAGGTACAAAAGATTTATTAGTGAGTTAAGAATAAAGTCTTCTCATGGCAGTTGGATAAATCGTAGTGTTAGGAAGCTTGACTAGTTTTCTAAAAATAAGTTGAATTTATGAAGAAATCACTTTGTTAGTGACTTTGCTGTCCCATACCTAATAGCTGATTCACCAGTAACTTGGCAATACTTCCTGCATCCTTTGTTATGTTCTTATTCAGTATAAACTAATGTCTCCCTTTGTCTTGGGACTAAGTGCTTTGGTCTAAAGATTTTGTTGTTGTTGTGCTGGTATTTCAGTATTGATATCTGTCCTGATCCTTTCTGAAGATTTCTTGATTCTCCTCCTTGGAGATGAGAACTGTATCTGAGGGAAGGAAAAAAAAATAAAATTCTTTCCACAGTTTGTTCACGTTTAGTTTGCTGTTTTTTAATTTAGCATCTCTTGTATTGGTTCAGCTGTGAACATAGACGCTTTGCTATTTCTGTACCATTGATCAACCATTGATCAATCAGGAAAAGTGAACTTGGTTCCTATTAGAATGACAAGCCATTTTTATGGTGGTTTTGTGACTCTAGAACTTCCTTCACTTGTGTTTTACAAGTCTGACATAATTGGATTTGTTAGAAAATGTCACTGGAAATTTTGTTGAGGTTAATGTAGAAGAGAATGGATGACTTCGAGTAATCTATAGCAAGTTATTTGGATGAGACATACCTTTATCTCTACTTAATATATTTGATTTCTTGCATCTTACCTTACAGTTGAACTCTGGTTTTGGAGGTACCTAAATCCCTAAGTTAGAGTCCATGGCACACAGAAGAACTGGCAGCTCAACTAAGTGAAGTTTAAAACTTACAAACCTGTTAGACTTCCTTTTAGAAGCTGGAAAATTCCACTCTAAATATTGCCAGAAAGTATTTAAACAAGCTAATTTTGCCACATCTTTCTGGATCAGACCTTACATAAGATGCTTCATCCTATGTATAAGAGGAAATAAAGGAAAGAATGTTTTATTTGTATTTTCATGATACCTGTGATATATTTGATTAGTGTGACAGTTTGCTAATAAAAGCACAAATGTGATGATCTAAACAAGATGAGGATAGTTAGATTCTAAGCCAGATCCGTGTAAGAAAATAGTACTGGAAAACAGAAGGGAAATAATGATCAAAACCCCCCAGGTATAATCCTCTGGTAACGTAAGCATCTGAAAAGTACTCACTTCTTATATTTCCAATTACAGGGACTTGCCATGAGGTGCTGAAGCCTTTTTTCATTGACTCAGAGAGACTGGACCTAAATGGCGCAGCATGACTTTGCTCCAGCCTGGCTTAATTTTCCTACTCCACCATCATCAACAAAGGTATATTCTTCGTTGTTCTTCTGAGCAGGCACTCATTATTAGAGAAGTCCAAGTATCATAACCTCAATCGTAGTAAAAATGCAAATCTCTTTATGAATAGAGTGATACCGGATGATATTTAGTAAGTCTCTCTTCATATGGTTGTACTGTGGATGTCAAACTCGTATCGCCTATAGAGTTTTTTGCTTGAGCAGCTGAGTTCATGGGAGGAAGGATGTGCCCGGCCACATTATCAGAGCTGCTGTTGGTTTCATATTGGCTTCCTCAGGAGTTTAAAATGAGATACTGTATTTTGTGCTAGGAGTTCCAAGATAGAGGTATGTGCTTGATCTTCTTGCTTCTGATTTTGCTCTGTGTCCTGTACTTTTTGCAGAAGTGTTACTTTATCATCCAAGTGATTAAAAAGAAAAAAAAGGCTTTGAAATAGGCTTTTGGAAATGTTACGACTGGTGGAGTTTGGGTGGTTTTCAAATAGTTGTGCATCCTTCAGTCCAGTGAAGGCTACTGTTGCTCAGTTTCTACATAGGATAGTTAGCCTGGAAACTAGAAATAGCAATCTGCATCGTTATATATGAATATTCTGGAAACTCATGAGTATGTCTGTCTTAAAAATGTTTCCTTTTTTTCTGGCCTATCCTCCTACTCTTTTTTAATTTGTGCAAGTGCAGAAGCAGAGGCAGCACTGGGTATTCAGACTCTGTCATCTGTTTCTCTGTCTGTTGACCTGTGTTCTCCATTATAATCTTTTGAATGCACTGTCCATATCTGCAGCTATGAGAATGGCATTGCCTTGTAATGTATTTATGTGAGTTTCCTGCTGTCTTTCAGGTCTATGGGAAGTGTTTAACCTTTACAAATGCAGAGAAGTAGGCTTGTGTCATTGTTAAATGCCCAGTTAACTTTGTCGATGAGTACTTATGTCTTAATTGTACGCTAAAAGTAGAAGCAGAAGAAGGAGAAGCAGCAGCAGCCAAAACTGAGAGGCACCTTGATTCACATAAGCAGCTTCTTCTATTCACATACACCCAGCTATATTTATAGGGGTAGTTTCTGATCTGTTTTTACAAACGGGATGAGTGCTCCCATTCTCTCAGAATGTGATCCTTTTCAGCCACATTGCTCTACACACACTCTTCCAGGTGGTTTTCCAGCCTGACCTTCACAGACATACACACAGGTGCTTTTTTCTGTTTGACCAGCTCAAAACAACCTTGCTCTCAAAGCAGAATAGTCTTAATTCTGAGTAAGTTTTGTTTGGTCTGCAATATGTTCAGAAGAGTTCTAAAATCAGTCTTGATCAATCTGCCAGATGTTCTGTGTAGTGGCCACAGTTAACCATGAGTATTAGTTGTGTTCCCGTTGCTTTGCATATAGATGTCTACACACACACGCATACATTTTTTCAGTCAGGCCATTGAATGTTCTTATTCATACTTCTGTATTTACTATCTTTCTTCTGTGCGGACCTAGCTAGCTGCTTTGTTTAGTCTGTTTCAGCTGCTGTTCTGGAAACAGCGGCCCTATCTGCTCCAGGATGGTTCCTGTGATCTGTTTGTTTTCATTCTACTTGATTTCTGATATATTCAACACTTCTAAATTTCAAATTCAGAGCATTTTCAATTGGAAAAGGAATCCAAGCTTAGCTTAATTACAAAACAATCATCGCCACATATTTCAAGAATCAGCTGGAAGAGCTTTACCTGTATGCTTGGTGCCAGTGTTGCAGGATAAAAGAAGTTAAGAACTCCAGTACCACTCGAATATATTGAGCTGTATGTTGTAGATGTCGCCTGATTCCTGAACTGCGGGAGCCTTCATTGCAAAAATGCATGTTGTGTATCCTGTTTTCTTCCATTCTTTGCCTTAAGGAATTTAGATAGACTTTCTTTATCTCTTCCAAAAACTCAGTAGTTGTATGCTTCATCTATTACAGTCTTTGTGCTTCGTTATCTGAATTGCAGCTTATTTCCTTGTGTTAGCTCCTCCCTCAGTGATCAGTGTTCTGTGATATTCTGAGACAGGTCTCAAATATGGTGACCCTCTGTCCCTCTCATTTCCTGGAACAGATTTTTATTTCTGCTTCCCATGTATCAAGAAAGCAGCTGAAGAAGAGAGCCAATAAGAAGGGTGGAGATGGTGAGGAAGGCTGGGTGTCTCCTGTCTCATGCAGAATGGAGCTGGGGAGAGGCATTGCCTGGGTTGTATCAACAACATTTATACTTGTAAAGAAGAAACTGAACTCTGCCTGGTCAGTTCTTATTTCCCTGAAGAGAGACTTACAGGGATTGTGTCTTTGGGAGCTTAGTTTCCCGTCTCAGTTCTTGGTAGCTGAGGCTTTCCCTTACCTAAGTAAAGGCTAGCATTACCTGATGTCAGGAAGCTGGGATTGTGAATGATCTTTTTTAATGACTTATGCACAGATTATGACTTGACTGAATTCTTTCACGCTTGTTGCTGATGACTTCCTCTTAAGACGATTTTTATGTCATGTCTCTGTCAGTTAAAAAGGAAAGTTCACTTAAGTAGCTGAGTGTCCATTTCTTGGTAGCTTTTGCTCGGGTCTGGAACTACTATTTTGTGTCAGTGCAGTTTTGCAGTTGGGCAGATGGAAGTGAGGAGGTGTTGTGAATAGTGGAGCCATCTTGGGATATGTGTTGAGAGATAGTAGTAGTTTAGCTTAAATAAGTAAGTTTTAAGTAGAATAAATTACTTTGAGTTACAATATGGTATGTATGGTGTTTGCCTAGCTTTGCTTAGCATGAATAGCTAGACTTCCTGAAGACTTAGGCTGCAAAAGAGTTAATTTTCTTAATAATTTTCCAAAAACCTGATATAGTGCTGCGTTTAGTCTTTTTTTCTCTTTCTTGAGAAAAACACTGATGACACATTGGAGATAAAGTCATCAAAGGTCCCTTCCAACCCTTACACGTCTGTGATTCTATGATGTTTCGGTAGCCTTTTTCCATAAGTTTTGGACTTTTCAGTTTCCCACGTTGTGCCAGTGAGTGCTGGCACACAAGAAGTGTAACCCAGAAGATGGGGTTCCACCCATCGCCAGAGACTGCAAATCAACAAGAGCAGTCAATGGTCTGCCTGGAGACAGAGGAAGAATCCAATATGGTGTTAGAAGACCCCAGTCCAGAAATCACCATTGAACTAAAAGGCACATGAACAGCATGTGAAGAGACTGTGTCAAGCAATAAGACTACTTCTTATGCTTCAAAAATCTGTGTTCCTTTGTTTCTTGGCTTGATGAACAAAGTTATAAAATTTCTCAACTTCCAGAAATTGCTTATGGGTTTTCTGTTAATCACAAAGTTCACTGTCATCTCTGCCACAAGAGGCTTGATAGACTGATACCTCCATCCTGTGGGCAAAGTGCAAACTGCATGATCTTAGAGACTTTAGATTCATTATTTCATGTACGAATCAAATACTGTATACTGTATTCAGGTGTATTTTTTGTAGAACAATCACATTTTCACACTTCAAGGAAAATGAGAGTAAAAATCCAAGGGCAGTACTGAAAGGTTGCTGCATGTAAATGAACACGTGAACCTATCCTCTAAAATTTCATCTATGAATGATTTTTTTTTTTTTTGGCAGGTTATTAAAAAATTGTTTATCAGGATTTATATTTTACTTAAATATTGAGATTCATTATGATAGTCTTTGAACTAGTTAGATCTTCTGATAGTTTCATGTGATTCATGTGATTTTCTCTTTTTTTTTTTTTTTCTTTTTGTCCCCCTCTGAGGTTAGTCAAGGCAGTAATTCACTTCTTGGGTCTCAAACTGAGAGGATCATCCCTTTTCATTTGAATTCTGTACAGTTCGGGATCACGTGCTTTGCATTTTAAACATACCTGTTGCTTACTTATTGAGTTTGAATTTCAAGCAGTGAGTTTTTGACAACAACCAAAAGCAAATACCAGAGTGTTATCAGTATTTTTTTTTTTTTAATACTAAAAGACTAAATACAGCACTACACTAGCTGCTAGGAAAATTGCTATGAAAATCAACTCTGTTGTGGCCTAAGGCTTCAGCAAATCAAACTACTCGTGCTAAATAAGTGAAGTTAGGCAAACAGCATAAATCACACCATATTACAACCCAATTCTACTTAAAACTTATGATAAACCACTAATGTCTCTCAACTATTGTGATTTCCTTTTTTTTGTTGTTGTTGTCTTTTTCTTACTCAATTTGATAAGTGATGTACCTTAAATACTAATATAGTGTGACTAGATGTTAGTGGATGATAACTGTTGAAATAAACTTGTGGCTTTCATTTTCAAACGTACACAGTTATCGCTGTGCCCTTTTTCTGGAGTGCTGCTCAGGCTAGAGAGAGGCTGAGGTTTAGGCAGCGGAGTTGATACTTTGGGTGCAGTGAAGCTGGTTCTGCCGGGAATCTTTAAGCTTAGTTTGCTGACACGGTATGCTTCCACACAGTTATGCATGTGTGTATTTGTAGCTCTTACTGCCTTCAGACATGTTGGATCTGTTGTAGGAATGCAGTACAATGGCCCTGGATATGCCACTGTCTGCTGGGAGAGAAGGGGCTTTGCTTCTTTGGCATCAAAGGTGGGTGCGGAGGTGCTGGGTAGCACAGCCCCCTGCTGTTGCTCACCAGGATGTGTGTGCTGTAAACAACAGTATGGCTAAGCCCTTAGTTTTGTGGAGTGAAAATTTACTCCTGAATTTTTAAGATTTAATAGCAAAAGAGATGTTATAGTCTTAAAATAGTAAATCCAGATAGAAGTAATAGGGAAGACGGCTACTGTAAGACATGATTTTTAATTTTTTTTTTAATTTAATCCCCTTAGCTGTGAGTTCAAATCAGCATATATTTTGATTTGAGTGCTCTTCTCAACATAAGGTTTTTAGTTTGTAAGGTACTTCCTGCTGATATATCAAAGACTTAGTTCCTTAAAATTTCTACAATGCTTTCCTATAAGCTGAAATATACTTCACATCTGTACAATTTTGACTCTAGATTTTATTTGTATTTCATGACTGGTTGCATTTGCTTCATTAAGTTACAATGACAAGACTAATAAATTGGCCTTTTTTTTGGGTACAGCTGCCTGTGGTAGAAGCAACTCCTTGCTCTCTGTGGAATGTATACGTGTAGTCTCTGATAAAGATCTTCTTTTCTGCTTTCCAAACAGTGATCTCCTATCCTTCTTACCTTTTTTTATTTTTCCTCTGGTGAATCTCGTGTCACTTGTGCTCTGTTCTGCTGCCAAAACAAATCAGACACTTGGGGTTTTTGCCTTGTGTCACAAGCGTGGTCCTCGGTGCTGTTTCAGTGTCCTGGAGCAGAAGATCCAGCTTCCACGTTGCTGGCGGGGGAAGTGGTGATACAGCTCTGAACATAGACATACGTGAGGACTGCTGCGTTGTCTGTCATTCAAAGTCTTTTCAACAATTAATTGTATATAGGATGAGTAATGTACATGTTACAGTTCTGATAATTCAGTTTTGTTATTAATCAGATATCTCGGGTCTACCACTTGTGCTCTTTTACAGTCATCGCTGAACTTCGAGAAACATTCTGAAAACTTTTCATGGACAGAGAATCCATGTTATGAAGCAAATTGCAGAAGACACAACTCTTCAGATGGGTTTGATCCTAACGTTGGACGGTCTAATGGAGGTATAATTTAGCTTTCATGGAGCATTCTAAATATGTTTACATCATTACTTCGAGCACTCTAGCTGAAAAAAAGTCTGATAATAGCTCTCCTATGTTAAATTCTTACTGTGTAGTCGAATAGAGTTAATGGAAAGATAGATCATCTGGGAAAGGGTGTGATGACTAAGGGCCGGTTAAAATAATGTTTTTCCAGGTGTATTTCTCTCTTGAGAACAAGAGTGTCAAGTTAATATTCTAACCAACAATATATAAACGAGTAGTCAGAAAAGGAGGTTGACTTGTCTTAATGTTGAACTACTTGGCCTCTTTCTCTGGCACTGTTCTATGAGGTTCTTCCCTGCTGCTTATGTGAAAGAAAACTTAAGTTTACAATGCTATCACATCCCAGAGCTACTGACTTAACTTCTCTAACAGTTTTGCAAAAGTAGAATATTCTTTTGAAATTGTTTGTAATGATGTGTCTTTAAAATTTAAAATCTAAGGGCATTTTGGGAGAAAAGAGAAGAATGGTTGACATTCACAAGGAAGAAATAGTACAGAAAATATAAACCATTGTGGGGGATACCATGGCAGAAGTTCCTGTGTGCGTACCAGCACTTTCCATAGTGGAAAAGGCCAAGGACTGCATGAGAACAATGTACCTGATGATGAGACTGGGAAAAAGGAAGACAAAGAAGTACCCAAACAATTTGAGGCTGAGGATTTTGTAAGTTAATTGTAATTATAATAAACAAGGTTTCATTGTTTCTGCAAGTGCCATTTTGTCCATTACAAGCTACTTCATGAGATTTCACCAGTTTCAGATCATCATATATGGGATCACCCTTCCCATAGGTGAGAGGGTGCTAGTCATTTCTCCACTAACTTTTCTCTCCTTTTACGTCTGATTTTTGTCATTACATGTTCTTTATTGTGACTTTAATATTGTTGTTAAGTGTTTTAAGTGAAAGTACAGTTGGGTTCCAGTATACTATGGTACATGAATGTATTAAATTCTACGGAGTTACCATTAATGGAAACCCAAAGTACTAACGCAGGGATCTTTCTACCAGTGGCCGTTTGAAATCCCATGCTTCAACCTAGAATTGTAGAATGCAGGAGGAGGGGTCAGCTTTGTCTTTGAAAAACCACACATCACTGTTTTTTGCTTTCTGGACAGTTCATATAATGGTAGTGACTGCTGCCTGGGAGATTTTGTTGAAGAGAGACCAGTGAACCTATTTGGGTTGCAGGGGCATGTGTCTAGTCTGTGCAATTTGAAGTTTTGACAGCAGAGGTCATACTGCCAATATTGCTGTGATTATTTAGTTGGTCCCAGAATTCAAGACTTATTATTTTAATAATGATAAAATCTTTCTTTCAGCCGTCTTTGAATCCTGAATATGAGAGGGAATTAAATCAGAATAAATCTTTAGCTGCAGGTGTGTGGGGTGAGTATTTTTGATGCTTTTAAATGTAAAAATACAACAGATTCTGAAATGGTTTTATTTGACATACAGGTTTGTTTTTTCTTTAAAAAATATAAAAGTATACATTTAAATTGTAAAGGTATAGATTGAAGTTGAGGAAGCTTCAATTTCATTACAATATAAGTATCTCTGCAGATGCAGCTGTAACTAATATACTTCTGGGAAAGAATCCATCATTTTTGTAAAGATGTCAAGGATCTACCTAACTTCATTTATTTTCAAGAGGAAATAAAGACTTTGTAAAAGAATGCTCCTGACTGGTTGGAGCTGGTGGAAGAGTTTGGAGAGAAACTTGGGAGGTCTAGCAAAGTTAGCTTGCAGAGGTTTATGGTCTCTTCCTAGAAGCAGATGTCTAGAGCTGTTAGTTGTGCTTATGAATTGCTTGTAATAAAACCAATCCTGGGAGTGGGTGTTGAACCGGACTGTAGTCTGGGATTGTTTTCTCATCTCAACCTTTCTCTTCATAAAGAAATAACTTTAATGAGACATAAAAATAGTGTTAGTAGTAGCTCTTAATACTGAGATCTGAAGCTTGTTGCTCATTTGAAATGGTACTTTAAGAAAAAGAATCAGCAAATTAGACTTTCCGAGTATGTTTTGCACTCTTAAGTAGTACTAGCTTTAGGCCAGCCCCTCACTGTAAATATCTAATTGTGAAGTGGGAGCCTAAACAATTGGACTGCTTTCCTGTTTTGTGTGTTTAGCAGGTTTCACATGAAAATTGGGAAATACAGTTATCTTCAATAATAGAGCAACATAAACTAAATTCTTTCTTAACCAAGTTAAGAAAAAATACATAGCAGTTTGAGTTTTACAATCTTTATAATGTTTACAACTTTTGCAGCACCCTGGGTGTGGCTGCAGCATGGTGTGGCTCAGTTTGATCTGAAGGAGGGTAAGCTTTTAAGGCTTTTTGAACATCAGTTTTCACAGGGAAAGGAAGGAACAGTTCTGTTAGCTACATAGAATCATAAAATAGTTTGATTTGAAAGGGACCTTTAAAGATCATCTAGTCCAGTCTGTAGGGTACAGTGCAATAGCTTATTACAGCTTGGTATCTTTATACAACTCGCTATTGCAAATCTTGTTTTGAAATTGAAAAGGCTATTGTTATTCCATTTTAGAGGAAACAGGAGGAACGTAACTATCCTCTTCTAACGCCTGTTAAAAATGTATGTTAGATTCCATTTTACTCTGTGTATATGTGATGGGAACATGCAAGTGTTATACGAAATTTTCTCATAAAGTTTAACGACAGCTAAGTGTACAGTTATCATGGACATTTTGTAACATCTACCTGTTAAACTTTTAAGGTACTTTTTAAAAAAATGTAGGGTTTGATGCCTCTGTCCATGAAGTAGAAATGCTTGCAGGGAGAAGAAATAATCTTGGAAAAGGCTGTTAATGCAGCATTGGAACACATATGCAATAAATAATTATTTTATTTTTTTCACTAAAACACTTAAAAATTTTAGAACTGCTTTTAATAGGGGTTCTTTAGAACTGTTCAGTGTCAGTTACTTGGTATAGCACCTGACTGTATGTCTCTAAATTACTGCTCTATTTAATGTGAAAATGTTGTAAGATTCAGATGTTTTTCTCCCGAGGCATGGAAATAGAGAAACTGGTCATTGCCATGGTCTAAAGTAGTGCAGGTCTCTTGACTTAATAGTCTTGGGTTGGACCATTTGGCTCTTGACTGAGCTGTTAATAAATATGTAAGTAATTATCCTTCTAGAAACCTTAAAGAGAAATATGAAAACCATAGGTTTTTTTTTTTGAATATTAGGTAATTATCAACAAGTTACAGTATCTGGATTTTCAGTTTGGAAACAACTGTGTAGCTGCCTTCTTTGAAATTGCCAAGGGAAATATTTTACAAATGATGGTTGTAGGAAATGGAACAGAACCTGTGTTTATCTAGGTCTGTACACTATGTTATTTGTGGAATTTATAGGGGACCAAGTTCCTGATTTATGCCTGTTTGCTTTGGACCATGTGGCTATCTGGTATCTTGTGAACTAGGAACCTACATTTTTATACATAAAAGCACATTATATATATTTATATATACACACA
>VXBW01005518.1:27321-41902 GCA_013400375.1 Thinocorus orbignyianus
GGATGCTGGCCATTAAAGAGGGCAGTACAAAAGAACTACAAATATCTGGATTCCCAGTGGTAGGAGGTCTTCATTCACAGCCAGTAAGGAATGGAACCTGCACAAGTGTTTATAAAGGATTAGTCCCTAAACCTGTCACTCCACCTGCAAAGGTGAGTTTTGGATACCAACAGTGTGAACAACATGCTGAGAAAAATCATATTGTGATTCTGAATGTGTCTGTTTCACCCCTGAGAGCCTGAGAGTACTGTCGCTAGAGTATTATGCTTTCAACTCATGCTAAGTACAGCACACTCCGCAAGTGCATGGAAACAACTTTTCCTCATTTTTATACTGTACTGTACTTGGACCTCTCTTTGTCATTTGCCTTTTTTGAGAAGTACAAGAGTTGTCCAAGTGAGAGTGAAAAGAGTGTTTTTAACTTAGGGAACGACAATGCCTTTTGTATGTATGTTTTTAACAGAAATATAGATACCTAGTGGAGAGATGCTGTCTACTTAAGAATACCTTCATAATTTATCCCAGTTGTTAATACAGATGATGTTGCAACCTGTTATTGTTGTTCTGATCCCTTTCCGAATGTAGCTTTCTGTGTTCATATCTTGGTTTTTGTTATAGAATTTTTCTCTGTGCTCCTGAGAGCATATGATGGAGTAGTTCTTAACTCTTTAATGTTCTACTTTAAAAACAATACTTTCAGCTGTTGGTGACTTGTTTTTATTCTTAATACCTCAAATGTGAGGGTCTTCGTTGTTTTGAAATTTTGGTGTTTATATAAAAAGTATAAACAGCATTTGTGAGTGGGTCAGTTGCTCATAAACAGTCTCTTTTCCACAAAAATATATAGGTGTTTGCACTAAATTGTGGTTGTAGTTACTGTTTGCTTTTACTTAATTTTCCTGAAGATTCCTGAAAATAATCCTGTTATATTTAATTACTCTTTAAATTTCTTTTTTTTATTTTTGTTTTTGTTTAGCCTACACAGTGGAAAAGCCAAGCAAAAGAAAATAAAATTGGGAATCTATTTCCTCATGAATCTGCATATAGTGTTGGCAGTTTCAGTCCTTTCAAATCAACGGCCAAGGCATTTACTTTGTCACAAAATTCAGTGAAAGAGGTAATGTCTGCAGTTTTTATCAAATCTATAAAATCTTTAATTTGGTTAGGTAAGGGGGTCAGTAAGTTTTATGAATAATTATACTACTGTTTTTTTTTTAAATTATTTTTACTTTGCTGGGGGGAGGTCAGTGTGTGAGAAATACAGGAAGCAGATCACTGGCCTTTAAGTACTGCACCATTTCCTTTGTAGGTTTGATTTGGAGTAAAAACAGTGCATTAGGAAATAAAGTCTTACAGGTTTAAACTTGAAAATTGCTACTGGAATGATACACTTCAGAATGTCCACTGCTTGTTAGCAGTGGTCTGTAAACCAGCATCTCTGAGTTTACATGTAAGAACAATATATACTGAAATACAACTGTTTTCCCTGTGCTTTTGACTATGGATACATGTGAAATCTGAAGCTACAGATGCCAAAGAGTCCGTTTGTCTTTCTAAGTTTTCTAAATGAGTAAACTTCTTATATTCTTTCTTTTTCTGACTCTGTATCAGTGTAATCGGTCGAATTCTTCATCCCCTGTTGACAAAGTTGGTCAGCCTCGTTTACCAAAATTGACAAAAATGCGGACTGATAGAAAGAGTGAATTTTTGAAAGCATTGAAACAAGATAGAGTGGAAGAGGAACATGAAGACGAGAATCATGCTGGGCAAGAGAAGGTAGTTTGGTTCGTACCTACTGTACAAACAGCAGTAGTAGTTTTCAGATGGACCATAAACCACTACTTATTTTGTTAACAGCTGTTAAGTTACAGTTCTGGATCTATAAAAGGGGGAAAAGAATTGCATTTTGATGACTTTAAAAAAGTTGTTCCAAGCATTACTCTTCTTCCAGTGCTTCTTAGTAGTAGTTTCTTTTTTTCTTTCTGCAGCATATGTTCATACTGAGGTAATCTGTGTCTTTAGCAACAATAAAAAACATAAATTAAACTTAGTACACTAAGCTAATCGTTGAATCACAGAACTGTTTAGGTTGGGAATAGACCTTTAAGATCATTGAGTCCAACTGTTAAAGTAATGCTGCCAAGTCCTCCACTAATCGATGTTCCCAAGTGCCACATCTACAACCTCCTTTAAATACCTACAGGGGTGATGACTCCACCATTTTCCCGGCAGCCAGGTCCAATGCTTAACAACCTTTTCAGTGGAGAAGTTTTTCCAAATAACCAGTCTAAACCTCCCCTGTGCAACTTGATGTCATTTCCTTTTGTCCTGTTGCTTGTTAATTAGGAGAACAGACTGACCCCCACCTTGATACAACTCCTTTCAGGTTGTTGTAGAGGGTGATAAGGTCTCTCCTCACCTTCCTTTCCTACAGTCTAAACAACCTCAGTTCCCTCAGCTGTGCTTCATAAGGCTTGTTCTCTAGACTCTTCATGAGCTTTGTTGCTCTTCTTAGGATGTGCTTCAGCATGTCACCATCTGTCTTGTAGTGAGAGGCCCAAACCCAAACACATTGTTTGAGGTGCAGCCTTGCCGGTGCTGAGTACAGGGGCACAGTCACTTGAAGAACTTGGAGGTCTATACTGTTTGTAGTACGTGTCAGGTTTCTTTTAATCCGAAACCAGAAAATACTTGGGTCAGCGCTACCAGCCACCAACAAGCCATAAGCATAGTTACCATACACAGTCCAAGTGAAAATTAAGCATCGTATTGCTCAGGATGAGGTGATTATGGGCCTGTAATTGCTATAAATGAGTTATTTAAAGTGTTTTAACAAAATGAGTGGTTTTGAGGAAGGTTTATTTGGGTTCAGAGATGTAAAAAAAGAAGCAGTGCCAGTGTGCATTGTACATAAAAGTAAGACTGATTTTTCTGGCCCTGTTCTTATTTCAGGCAAAATAAAATTTGCTGTAATGGGACTTAGCTGTATGTGTGAGTTAAGAAAGTTCTGTGTCTTTCCATTAGGCATTCTGTGGCTGAGTGTCCTGAAATGGGTGTTTGTGGTAATGTTTTTTGTATATATTTAAGGAATGCATGAAGGTTTTGTTGTAAGATTAGAAAGATTTTGGGGAACACTGTCCTGAGCTTTGGAGTTTAGAAAATAGTACGTGAACTTGTTTGGGGTTTCTGTCCTGAAATTGTCTTGAGTTTATAATATCCTTATGATAAATATGGCAAATTTGGTTGGTTGTCCCATATTACACATATTTTCAGAAGCAGGCATTATTAAAAAAAAACAACAAACAAAACAAAAGCAAAAACCCACAACTTTTGTAGTGTCCTTGGCTAGATATATATAACACATAGCCTGGAGTAGTTCTTGATCAGTGCATGCTTCCTTTATCCTGCTGTTGCAGTTTCACTAACAGATGTGAAAAGATGTTAAACTAATCATGTAACTAATAGTTGTGCTACTTCCAACATTCATTGTAATAATCATCAGTAGAAGACGTGGTGTGCAACTTGAGTGGATGGTGAGATAACTGCACAACAGTCTTCTAGAACATGATCCGTTGATGGAATTTTAAGGGCTGCAGTAACAAACTTTTGCCTCTGAAATAATGAGGCAAATCACAATCAACAGCTTGAATCATGCTTGGAAGAGGCCATTTTATCCTATAGATACTAAAATTGTGTAGTGTTTTTATGAATTTTGCCTGATAATCTGAGAAGGATTCTTCAGGCGTATGATTTAAAAATGAATATATGTTTACTGGGATACTTGTTCTTAAGAAATTCTTACTGAGCGTTCTAAAATTTCTGGAAGCAGACAAAACTTTTGAGTTAGAGGGAAATGATGATGGTGGTCTTGATCCTGGACTTTTAGGCATGGTTTCTTATAAGTGCAGAACTGAGTGATTTATCCTGGAATGGATAATGCTGTTATGTATGCAGTTTAGTGGTTTTGTTGTTGAAAGGATGTTAACTAGCTAATAATTTTACTTTCCTCTTTGTTTTTACAGTTGGTAAGACTTCTGAGGCTGTTTGGCTCATTACTAAATAATTGCAGATAACTGAATGAGTATAATAATAAAAAAATTTCTTGTTCATATGATTAAAGAGCTCTTAATATTGGGTGAACTTCAACAGTTCGCTTTCTAGATAAACTTGCTCTCTAGTTCTTACTTCATGGTTAGTAAGTTACAGTTGCTGTTAACAACAACCGGAAAAGCTGTGATGAGTGCATGTGAGTAAGTGACGTGTTTTCAATTTAAAGACCAGTATAGTCTTTCTGAACTTGTGGCAGATGAGTCTGATGTAGGTGTGGTTGGTGTGACCTGCTCCTTAAACTAACTAAACTTGAGAACATGAGAAATGCTTTCAAACTTCTTACACGCATGGGTCTCATATTTAATTAGGAACATTGTAAGTTCAGCAGATAATCTGTTATTTCTGTAAGTACAGAAGGCAGCTTAAATAAGTTTGAATTTTAAGATATGTAGGAAACTTTGTAGAAAAAAGTTTGAGGCAGAGAGCATGGGACTTGCTTTCTGCCTTACCTGATCAGTGGCCTAACTTGAGATTTCTATAATATCCAAGTATTGTAATATCTGGAAGTAGGGATAAAATTATCACTGAAGTAGTATAGAATGTTTCCATGTAAAGTTAATTTAAATAAAATTGAGTAACAGAATTGCAGCACTTGCAGACATTTACTTGTGAAAGGAATTTACTTTTTAACATTGTAATATGTAATTATTTTTAACAGGATGATGAGTCCTTTAACTTGCATAATAGCAACAGTCCTCATCATGAGAGAGATATAAACCGAAACTTTGAAAGTGAAATTCCACAGGAAAATGGCAATGCTTCAATTACATCTCAGCAGATCATTAGATCTTCAGCTTTCCCTCAGGCAGATGTTCTTTCAAGCTTACTTGAGGCAGAGCATAGGTATGTACTTTGTGTTGCATAAAGAGTTCCTTCGTGGTAAGTGAGCGTGTCATAGTTCATAATAGTTCAGACATCAGAATCTGAAAACTGAGAAGACCAGATGTGGTGCTGAGGGACATGGTTTCATGGTGGTTTTTGTCTGTGTTAGGTTGATGGTTGGACTTGGTCTGAAGGGTCCCTTCCAACCAAGGCAATTCTGTGACTTAAAATGTTTCATGAGTACTGTCAAAGCTTAGCTTTTAGACGTGTAGTAGTTTAACATGGAATATGCTTTGTTTCTACTAGACTTGTGCACTTAATTAAACTTGCTTTGCTTCAGATTTGATGCATTTCCTTATAAAGAAATAAAACGAACTGCCTAGTGACTTTATCTGTCTGATTTTGGTCTGCATGTCTAGGAGATCAATGCATGTAATTGCTATTTGCGTAAATTGTCCTTTAAATGCTGCATCTTATGTAAAAGTCCCAACGAGTTTTTCCTCACTCTTAAAGTAATCAATTATTTCTACAGCTGACCAGCTGACAGTGTCAGTGATAGCACAAGACAATGCACTGGAAAGGGAGAAAGTAACTTCAAAAAAGGGTTGGAACAGTTCTAGTATCTCATAAAAGTAACTGCAGTAGCAACTGGTGGAAATGAGAATGATGCTGCTGGGAAATGACAACTTAGTTGAGACAAGCTTGTTATGAGCTTTTTCAGATTCTTACTGTTTCTGGTGACTGCAAAATTACAGTGATAGATTTTTTATTTATTTTTTTTTTAGTGATAGATTATATATTAACATTGAACTTATAAGAGATCATGAAAGCTTCTTTCTCCCTCAGTGTAAAAAGCAAAATGTACCCTGCTCTGTTCCTTTTTTCCCACTGTTGGCTATGGAGGCAGAAATCTTTGGCCGCTGGAGGCTGCTGGTGACCATTTTTTGACTAGAAGTTGGAAGTCAAATTTAACTATTACTTTTCAATTAAAATGATTTTGAATGGCCTACATATATTTTCTGGGCAAGTGTCTTTACTTAGTGGTATCCCAGAGAGGCTGTGTTTCCATACTGTCCCAGCCCTTTGGCTGTGACCTCTGCATGCATGTAGACAGAGGTTATAGGGAGGGTTTTTTTGTGGTAGGTTGGACTTGAAGTGATAAGCTTAACTTACAGGGTGTTTGTGACAGTATTGGCACATCTTGTACAAAATATATCTTGGGCTTCCCTTCTGCTGGGGAGTTTCCAACATGCAAATGTCCTGTTAGTGTCAAGTTTGCTAATCTGAAGTTTATTTTTTTTATGTAATTCACACTTTTTTAAGCAGAAGTTCTTAATCTAGAAGCCCAGTGTTGCTTTAAGGAACAGCAGTCCTGCTAGCTTCAGACAATGTTGCCCTAAATTTTATTTACATTAACAGAGCTGTGTAACTATTCACTTCATTGTATATAACACTGTTAACAACTTAGCTTGTTTGCAGTGAAACTTTCTAACTCTAATTACTGTTGCCAAAAATACGAATAACTGAAGTGCATTTAGCATTGTGAGCCTTGTTCTGTATGTCTGTATGAATACACGTATACTCTTATAAGAGAGTTTGGGATTACTTGCATGTTATTTCTGCTGCTTCCTGAGGATTTAATTGTTCCTGGCTATCACATTGTCCAATTTAGTCCAGATATGACAGAGGATGTAATTTTCATTCTGTAATTGTCTTGTTAACTTTTTTTTTCAATGAAGTAGTGTGGTTCTCCCCTTCTCCTTTTACAGTTCCAGGCTTTTATTATGATTTTGACAACAGTAATTTGTGTCATTGGTCACCTACACGTTTGCCCAATGCACATCCATTGTGCACATAAATTTACACATATATGTAGGCAGAGCTTGAAATGTCTTGAGTGTGTGTCACAAATTCCTTGATATTGTCCTTTTTAATTTAAAGGTTATTAAAGGAGATGGGCTGGCAGGAAGACAGTGAAAATGATGAAACTTGTGCTCCACTAACAGAGGATGAGATGAGGGAGTTCCAACTCATTAGTGAACAGGTAATACAAAGTTAATGTTTCATTATAAACTTGTAGTTGGCTTCTCTAATTGCCTGCCTTTGAGGAGGATCTGCAATAATTTTTATGGTTAGGGATGTTGTCATTTCAGTGCCATATCAGTATTGTGCTTTGGGGGGAATAGTTGCATTAAAAAGATAGGGGACCAATGCTTTTTTAGGTAAGACCATTCTCAAAGTAAGGGAGCGCTGCTGGGTAGCTTCAGCATTGCTGGCAGAAGAATTGCAAAGGTTTTTCGGTTCCAGTTTGCTCGGCTTTTCAGATTCTGAATTTTCTCTACTGGAAACTGAGAGGCATTTAATTCACTAGTAACAAGGTCTGAAGAGTCAATCTAGACTTGATCTATTTATTTTTTTGGGGTGTTAAATTAGGAGTATTGTCTATATCTGGTGGGGTCAGTGTGGAGGAGCTGAAAGGGAGACTGCTGTGCAATATTAAATCTGAACATGTGATTTTTTTTGCATCAGGCTAGCCACACACATGTTAATTGGAGCATCTGGAATTTTAAGTCTTTAAATGCTTGGTTTATTGCCCAGATTCTGCACTATGTATGGAAATGTAGTAATTCCTTTCTTGTTCTAGAATCAGTTGTTTCCTTTCTCTCCAGTGTCTCGGACTTTCCAGCTGCATCAGGTAGACAGATTGGGAATACCCATTCCTCCCTGTTGCTTCTCCTCTTCTGGGCCCCTTCCTTATTGTAGACTCTGCCCTTCTTGATGCAGATGTTTGCAGCACTGTGGAAAAAGGGACTACATCACAAGAGAGATAGTGTGGGAGGAGGGATCGTTGGGGCAGGATGTCTGAAGAAGCGGGTGAGAAGAGGGGTAAACTCTCATTGACAGTAGGAGCTTAGGACAGCTGGAAGTGCTCAGGTACAGGTGGCTGACCCAGAAGGGAAGGCTTTTTTCTTGGTGTGGATATATGAAAAGGTAGTTTTTTGCATCTGAGGTAACCCGGAGATGAAGATGTAGAGAATGCTGAAATGCAACTGATTGTTGTATTTCACTTTTTCTTTGTCTAAATAAATATTTTTTTTTTGTTTCAGTTACAAAAAAATGGTCTTCGGAAAAATGGAATTTTGAAAAATGGCCTCATCTGTGATTTTAAATTTAGCGCCTGGAAAAATGGCATTTTCAAACCTGCTCTGGAGAATGAGGATTCTGAGACAAGCAGCAGTGATACATCAGATGATGATGATATGTGAAGACTTCAGTAACATCCGTAGAAGCTTGTTTTGATCTCATTAAAATTTGGGGATGTGTTGTCCAAAACCAAATTTCTAATTCATGTAGTAACATACCCACTGTAGTAAAAATGATGGGACTTTTCTCTGAAGAAAGCAAGGAATGTTGTGTTGAGTGTGCTGAACATTACTATAATCTCTTTGTAAACAAATGTTGTAGAATGAGGACTTGGGTTGACCCAGACTGACTTTCTTCATCAGTGAAGCACTTCTGACTAGCAGTGTGATAATGTAACAGATAAAACTTTCTCATTTAATAATAAAAACAACAAATTGTGTAATGTGTTGCAAAGCTTCTGTCTTAAAATCTTGGAGTCTACAAGGAAAAAAAAAAGGCAGCTTCACACAGTGTTCTGCTTGTCAGGTCATTTCTTTCTTACAATGGAAGTCCTTGGGTCCACTTCAAACGCACAAAGGGCAATGTAGCATGTTGGCTAACGTGAGCAAAGTGCACTAAAACTCTTTTTCCATAATTGAGCTATTGTGCTGTTCTACTTCTTTTACACATAACTGCTCTTCAGCTGTTTAGTGTGTTGCTGTTATTAATGGCAAAAGACCCTGCTATTACAGTTCCGAATTTCTAAAACAAACTTCAAATTGAAAGCTTTATGGGGATGGGGTCTTGCGAGACCCGGTATTCTCACAGTGAATATGTTCCTTGTGGGGAAATACGCACTTTGATTTTACTATTCATATTCAGAAAAGTAATTGCACTTACTGGGTTTGTCCACTACATGGAAAATCAACTTATTTACAGAGTATTGTCTCAGTACATATCATGGACATTGTTTTTAAATCTGGAAAGTTTTGTTTGCATTTATATTAAATGTACTCTGGCAGCAGTGACGGTGTTTCAGAATGAGGTAGAAATATTTTCCTCACCAGATCTTGCTTTAATAGCAGTGGGATTGTTTCTATGCAATAAGCACCTGTTTTGCTTGCTTTGTGTCAGACTTTTTCTTGGTGATCGTGTATTTAAAAAACAATATTGTATTATTTATAGTTCTGTTTGGTTCATTTTGGATCTCTAAATATTTTCCACAGGGTTGCACAAACTATGTATTACATAATTGATAAGCACAACTGCTCTTGGTGATGTCATGAATATTTACAACATAGCTTACATATATAGACATTCCCCTTCAAAAATATCTTGAATTGTACTACTTCTTATAATAGGTAGTTTGCAACTTAGAACCCTAAAGGAAAAATATTTATCAAGCTGATATTTTGTCCATGTTTAATTTCTTTAGGAAGATACATTTTCCGTAAGGTGGCATCTATCAGTTTTGACCCAGAGGTGGTATGTGTTTCTTTTCTTTACTACTTTAAATGGAGATTTCTCTTCAAAAAGTCAAGTTGTGTCTTGGAAGAGACATGCAAATGTTTATGTAGTTAATTCTGGCACAATGTTTTGGTTTTTGTTTTTGTTTTTTTTTTTTTTTTAAAGAGAAGGCTGTCATATTGAAGCCTTCCTTAGCTATATGCCTTACACACCTTTCTCCTTCCCCCTCTGCTGCAGTTTTTTTAGCTAACTTTGACACGTTGGTGTAATTTATTCCCTTTTTGGTTTTCACATCCTATCAAAAGGATCTTCTGCCTATCCTAATTACTTAGTGGTATGTGAATACGCAGTTTGTATTACTAAGTGAAAACTTTTTTGCCTTGGTATTTCTTAAAGTGTGACAGACTTTTTTCCCTCTTCATTCGGTAAGAAGTGTCAGCCTGTAATTAACCCTTTGGGAAGATACTGTAATTAGAGACGAATTGTGTTACACTAAGCATATAGACTTGGGAAGTTTACAGGTTATAATTCAGAAAATTCTCTTTAAGGAATGTAGAAATTATAATTATACTTGGTACTTCTGTTTTACTAGTTTATAACCCAAAACTGGTAAAGGAAATGCTGATTATAATAGGCTGTGAGCGAAGGAGGAGCCGTGGTTTGGTTTTGTAGAATGAAACACTACTTTTCTAAGCATGTGGCTGCTTCTCCTGTATCTGCTGTGTTGTCTGTCCTGGCTCTATACACACAACATAATTACTTATTGCATTTCTGGAGTCTCGCATGTTTGATACCGGGATTTGAGATTAAGCAGAGGCGTAGCCTCAGCTGTCTGATTCTTGTGGATCTGGTTCTTGTCCTGTGCTAGCTCAGAGGCACGTCAGAGGCCTGCATGGTCCTCAGCTTAAGTGCTTGTCTGCCTGCTCTGTTACTTCACTAGGTGGGGAAGCTTTGATGTTTCCACTGAGGAACTGGATGCTCTTATATTTATTTATGGCAAAGCTGAGTTCTGTGTTGGTCCTCTCTTGCCACCTTAAGAAACACTTCCTTTAGTCACTCATTGAGGGAACTCAGTTTTCACTTGAGTTTTTGATTTTTATTTTCCTGGGAAATGTCACATGAAATGAAGTTTGTGTTTCATATTTTATTTTCACAAAATGTATGAAAGCATTCTTTTGTGCTGTTCCCCTCCCTTTTGTTCAGTCCTTGAGGATGTAAAGCAGAATGAAATCTGATTTCTCTAGTATGTAACAATGCGACTTTTTCCATCTTTGACTTTGTTCCTTTCCCAGGTTAATTTTAATAGTTCATCATTTAGTAGCTTCTCTTCTGTTCTACGCAAACCACCGTCCGTTGTCAGGGTACATCTTCTCTTGTTTTTTCTGCTTGAAGGCTTAAGAAGTTGGAATAAGCTTGCCTATTCCCTTAGTAGGTTCTAGCAGGCTGTGGGTGTTAGGAGACATCTCCTGCAGGTGGTTTGTCGCTCTTGGGCTGAAAGGGCTTGACTTCAATGGCAGTGGTCACTGCTTGCTGTGTGCAGACGTGGCACTGTGTGTGGTTTGCAGTCACTACCATTCGCTTCTTCATCCTGTCTGTACTGGCAGAGACCTGTGTCTTCCTGGTTTCCATCTTTCTTCAACAGGGAAGACGAGTGAGGAGTCACTCAAAGATTTTTCTGATCGATTGGCGATGAAGGATGTGCCCTCTGTGTCTGCTGCTGGTTTGGGGGGTACCTGCATTCTTGAGGTAGGGAGCTGGGGCTCCTTGACCTCAAGAATGCCTAAAGACCTTCCTCATTAACTTGTACAGGACCTTTTTCTCTCTTTAATTGTAAGAGAAATTAATTATCTTTCTGGAAAAGTGTTAATTACACTGAAGTTGTCCATTGTTGCATATTGGACCCAATGAAGATTCTGAGGTAGATTCTTACTTCTTGTCATCCCACTCCTTTGAGAAATGTTATCAAGTGTGAAGGAAAGGACATAGGTTCTTCTGTGCAAATTGCCTGNTTTTTCAGTAAATACATGCAAACTACTGGCTGCTAAAAACTGGAAGGAGAATTTAGTCAAAGATGTCATTATTTTTCATTGTTTTCCATTTGCTGCTAGGCAGTGGCTGAGGCAGTGTACTCAGCTGCAGGGAACTTCTAGTCTGATTCAGGGTCATGTACCAAGAATTACTGGCTCATTAGTATGGTAAGTGTGCTGACTAGCTGGCCAACCTTCTCATGCTGTTCATAGTTATCAGCAAGCTGTACTGCAGATTGAGTGAGGTTTGGTTCGTTCCCTGGTTCTCTCTTCAACCTTTTCTACAGGAAGCTGGAATGCAGTTGTGAAGCCAGCACTGGCAGCGATTTGTGAGGCATCTGGCTCTCTGTGAGGCATCGGCTTGTATGGAGAACTCTTCTTCTGGAGGCTTATGTGTCCTCAGAGATTTGTAAGCACCTCCTGGGGTGTGAGTCTTTGTGTGTTGCCATCTAGGAAAGACCTTCAGACAGACTGAAAAAAAATTCATGCCTTTGACCCGTTGGTCAGTAGAGGATACTGCTCTGTTCCCAGATGCAGTGTCTACCAAAGCTGCTTCCGTCGCAGCTGATGAACATGTGAGGTCTTACAAGGTCTACAGTAGCATGCATTTCTTAAATCCCTGTAAAGGTACCTGAGAGCATGCTTGCTATTTAGCCTTCATTCTGTATACATCTTCCTTGGACATGCCCCTAGTATGCAGCTATTTATTCCCTTAGCAATAGCACAATTGTTACACAGAAATGACATTTTGTACTTGCAGGGCAAATTCTCATTTACTTTCCTATCCTATCCAGGTCAAAAATACAGCCTTGAAGGGGAAGGGAGTATTTTTAGCAGTTGGTATGACAGTTGACTTCAGAGAAGCTTCTGCGCATCAGGCTGATGGAGCTTGGGTCAGCATGAGAGACCTTGAGTTCCCCTTCGGAGGTATGAGGCGATAACTACTGCTGGTGACACTAAGCAAGGTACTCGAGTTTCAGCCTGGGAAGCAAAGGGAAGCAAATTCCTTCAACTCTGCCAAGAAGCAGTCAGCCTTGAGGACTGATGCAAGAAATTCCAGATGCCTGAAAGAGGGATGTAGCCCAAGCTATTGCATTTTTCTAGATTGCCAGACTGGCTGTCTGCTGTCCTGAGGTACCATCTTCTAAGCCTGTGGATTCTGAAACAGGCCTCCTTTTAGCAGGTGCTAACAGAGAGCTCCTGGCCTGCTCTGACCCCCAACAGTGTCTGCTGTTGCCTTAGTGTTCCCACAGCTGGGTCAAGGAAGGTGATGGAACTTTTCCTCCAATCTGTGACTTGGTATAGCCAGTAGCAGGATGCGGTGTGCAGCTCTGATCCTGATTAGTATGGTGGCTTCCTTTGGATTCTTGTTCCTCCTTTTGTGTGATAGCTGGATGCCTGGCAGCTCTGAGCTATTCTAATCTTTGCATCTTATGTCTCCCATTCCTTCCTGTTGCAAGGGTGCTGCAGTGGAACCATCTTTAGCAAGTTACGGAGCATGCTATCTGAGCTCAAGTGACTGTTTCATGGACAGATGAAAACAATTGAGCTTTGAGTTGTCTGGCATGTACATGTGCACACACAATTTGAATATAGTACAAGGGAACACTGTAGAATTGTTAGCAATAACTTCTGTGCTTGACATTTGTACCTGTTGGTGTTACTGGTGGCTCTTATCATGAGTATCATGTGTCCTGGTCAGGATATATGTAACTTAAGTTATAACCAGGCTGAAGCGCTTCTTGATCAGTTAACCAGGTTCACTTTTTTTGCCTATAATGTTGCTTACAGGTTGTCATGATTTGAGGTGAGATGAACCAATTTTCTGTTTTATAATTTTACTTTTTCAGCTGGGTCTCTTCTAACTAACTACACTCTGAAATTAACAGCACATTNTTTTTAAAAATCTTTTTATTATAAATTATATTATTATTATTTATGTTTTCTTTAAGGTAGTTTAGTTTCTTTTCTAAACTCCTGAATATCTTTAATTTCTTCCTCTCCTCTCTTTTTCTTAAAGCAGGGAGGGGAGGACATCATCTGTCTTTTCTGATTTGGTTTAAACCACGATGTAGGTAACAAGGTTTGTTTGACTGTTGGAAAGGGTAATGTTTGAAATGAGCTGGACTGTAAGGAACTGTCACATACTGTAAGTAGCCTTCTGAATCGAGCCAATGTTTATGCTTATCTGTAAACACTTCATCACCAAAACCAGAAATGCTTCTGTCTGCATTGGAAAGCTCTTTTGAAAAGGAGCTCAAGCATCAATGTGAAGTCCTCACAGGAACACTTTTCCTGCTCTGATACTTTGTCTGTCCACCTCTAGTGGGCATGCATAAATGATCTTTGTACAGAATAAAAACATTTTCGTAGTTGAGGTGAATGAATTAGTTATTCTGAAAATGCAATGTGGAAATATCTTGATGTTACAGTTAAAATATAAATTAGCATATCTTAATTTTTAGTTTTATGTTTGATAAAACTACTGAGAAATGGAGACATTTCTGCAGGTGTAACTGGTGATACTAGCTGTGGTTATGGTTACCCTCTGCTTCCATGGCAAGGATCTGTTCTCAGTCAGTTAACTGCCAAATGCTTATCTTTGTGGGACTGGTTTTCCTTGGCTGACCAGATCAGCTGAAACTGAAACGGGGAAGAACTCAACAGCAAAAGAGTGAAAACGAAATTTCAGTGGCAAGAATAAATGGGAGCAAGCAGGAGGGGGCACAAGCTCATAATTTTGAAAAGAAAAGTCTGCAGTTTATTTCCATCCAGATCACATAGTGGACAGCTAGTCTTGTCTTCTGATGCTGATGAAGTATTACTGCCTCTTGGTGGCTAGTCTTGTGTTAGAAGATAAGATTACAGCCAACATTTGCTGCGTGTGGTGATCTCAAATTATGCAGTTGCACTGTAAGAAAATAAAAATCTTAAATGGTTGGCTTGATGTAGTTGATGTGGCTTGATGTGGTTTTCTCTTTTTTCTTGTCTTTATTTTTTTACTTTTTTTTTTTTTTTTTTTTTGTTTTTGC
>VXBW01005518.1:41909-66726 GCA_013400375.1 Thinocorus orbignyianus
TTTGGCTTTAGCTGTGAGAGAGTGCTGGTCAGGACATGCCAAGTTTAACAATTAGCAAGCAAGATGTTGATTTTTAGTGGATATTTCTGAGAATTTTTACTTTAATCTTTGTAATTTATTTACTTGGAGAAAGTGGACCGTACTGTGGGCCAAGCTGTGGTCTGACCAGATAGGTTACAAAGGTAAGTTGTTGTTGGTGAAGGACTCGGTGAAAGAGTCCAGGGGGCACACTTAAGAAGATAGGAGTAATTCTGTATTTTGTGTGCTGTGTGGATGATGTGTTAAGCAAATAAAAACAAAACACTGAGTGAGGCAGATGTCCTGCCAGATGAATGGTATGTACTCACGCAACCAAAGGCTAACAAAAGTAACACGTGCCCATAAGGGCTTGAAGGTTGCACAGGCTTGTGCTTCAGTCAGGGTCTGGATTTCTCATTTTACAAGTGCTTAACCTTAATTTGCTCTGAATTAAGAATTTTCTCTTGCTGCTGAAAAAAATGTGGTCCTGATGTTAGAATCCTTTCCTGTTTGTATGAATGGAAAAATTAAGATTGGAAAAGGGATTAGGAAAAAAGATGGAGCTTCTGCACAATCCTTAAGGGATTTTAGGAGTAGACACAAACCTGTGGGTAAGGGCATCCTCCAAATCACTCAGCGTGTAGAGGTGCTCTTACCTAAAGGGTGCCTCACTGCTAGAGTAGAGTAGGAGCAGGGAAAGGCCAGAGCTCTCCAAGGTGAGGCTGGTACTTAACTGAAATTAAATCCAAATAATTATGTGTAGCCTGGCTTAACTTGTGCATTGATAAAAACTGGGCAGCTACAGTGTAGGTTAAATCTGTGTTGTTATTCTTGTTTTTCTTTTTTTGGTTTGGTTGGTTGGTTTGTTTTGGTGTCTGGCTGCTATTAAGACTTCTGAAAGGCAGATGACCTCACCTTTGAATTTTGGACAGTTTTTGTGGTGCAGAAACAATAAGTCAGTAGTTAAGGGACAGGCACAGAGACTGCCCCACTTGGGCTGAGGGAGCAGGATGTAGACCAAGACACCTTCGCCAGCTAGGACTCACTCACTGGCTTCTTCTCTTGGGTGCCCAACGGCAGCTAGCGATTACAGCTAGAGATGGCTTTAAGGTCTGAGGGTGGAGAGATGAAGCTGGAGCAAAAGCTGCTCTAACAAAGAGTGGAAAACAATTTCTAGAGAAATAGTAAGAAGAAAGAGGACTATGCAGAGGCATGGGTCATGGAGCTGGGTGGTGAAAGTGTTTAGCAGAAACAGCTGAGCAAAATGAAGGAGTGGCAGCTTGGCTCTGCTGAATGCAGAGGCTTTGACAGTGCTGCAGTTGTGAATTAGGAGCTGCTTGTTACTTCACAGGTGGTCCTAAGCTGCCTGGTAAGTCTAGTGGAGCAAACGGGCATGTGGGGAGAGGTTTTGAGGGCAACCACTGAGATGCTGGTGCTGCACTGGCTGTAGGAGCAATGGGTGCCATATGGGTAGGGGGCTTAGCAGAGTTTTTGGGTCTCAGCAACGTGCCTGGGGGAGAAGAAGCTGCGAGGAGGAGGAGGACTGATGGAAAGTGGTAGCTTACAACTCTAGGGCTTCAAAGCATGGCCAGTATTTGGTGTGGACAGCCAAGGCCTGCAAGCTAGTAAGTTGGTGTCTTGGTGCTTTAAGCCCTGTCAGAGAGTAAATGTGGAAGGAAGGAGAGGAAATGTGAGTGAAATAGTTCTGGTGGAGCAGTGGGTTGTTGGGCAGTGTCTGAAGGAGGTGTGTGAAAGCGGGATACACGGGAGCTGAGCAGAGGAGCCCAATTCTGCAAGGTTTTAACTGCTGATTGTTTAAGAAAAATATAAAACCTCATTTCTTCTATTTGAGGTAACAGTGTTAGGATTTGCCAAATGCCATATGTTTGTCATATATTGATTTATGTAGAGTTAATGTTTATGCCTAGAACTGGTTTTCCTGGTTGTTGGTGGCCTGGGGAATAGCAGCTTGGCTCAGAGCACAGAGAGGGGTCTCTGGACCTTGCTGCCTGGTCATCCAGCTGTCCTCTCTGCTCTTAAGGAAGTTCTCTTTCCAGGAACTTCTTCAGCATGAGCCTGGTGCTCCTGCAAAGATTTTCTGTGACTGGTGCCTGGATGGTATTATCTCCCCCATCATGAGACAAAGCTTGACCACAAAGGGACAGACAGGAAGTAATTTTATCTTTGGTTTTCTTTAGCAAGGTCCTGGGGTGATGTTAGTCCTTGGCCAGGCAAGTAACCTTCTCCAACTGCTTGGCCAGGGCCTCTGCATGGTTGTCTCTCAAGGGTGCTTTTTGTGCCTCAGCTCTCTGCAAAGTGATGAAAGTCTGGGCTTTAGTAGAGCTCTTGGGTGGTCAGAGAGAACAGAGGTAAAGTGATGAAGATTGTTTTTGAAGTGTTTGATCCCCAAGAGGAAGAAGCTGCTCAGTGTTGACTGGTCCAGACCTCAGAGCTATTGCCACCAATGACCAAAAACACCAGTGTGAAGGGAAAAAAAAGTAAATGGCTCCATGGGGTACAGAAGCAGTATTGCTTAGCCAAGAGAACACACTTCCCATTAAATGGTCTGGTGTCTGTCTTCTTAATTCTAAATAGTATCTTCTGGTCATTTTGCTCTTCACTTTCATTCCTAATTATGAACTTATGTGTCGCCTCATCTTTTACAATCTGTGGGTTCTCATAACCACCTCTGTTGCAGGTCTGTTGCTGTATCTAAGGCATAACCTCTTCTGTCTGTGTATCTCGAGATTCTTTACTGGGGCTCTTTTCATCTATCCAGCTCCTGAGTCAGCAACGTGCCTGGCCCACCAGTGTCAGGGTGATGCTGCACAGGTTCTTTTGCCATCTTTGGTCCTCTCTCATTCCTTCCATGTACATTCTGCCCCTGGTTACATTTTAAATACGCTTTTGAACCCCCTGTGATGTAGTTGCTCCCAAAAATGTGTCACTTTTCTCTTGACTTTAAGAGGATGTCATCTGCCTTTGGCCAGTAGTGCTGGATTGTGTCGTCCATGTGATCAGGTTTGAAAAGGGCATCCTTGTATTTTTTTCCAAGCTGTCTCTGGAGGTCAGTGAAATTTCATTTTTATCTTCCTTCCTAGGGGTGGTGTCTGACACCCCTCCTTCAACTCCCCTCAAACCTTCCAAAGTGAAATGAAGCAGAGTGAGAAACCTTGGCAACTACTCTGATCTCTGCCTGGCTCATAGGCCATCTATGTGTGTGCATTGTCTCTGTTTTCTCATTTGTCTCTTGTAAGCAGTTTTTCCCAGTGTCTGTATGTTCTCCAGTACATTAAGGTTCTGGACCTGGATCTAGAACTTCTGATGAGTGCAGTAACACAAATAATGGATGCTGAGACTCACA
The DNA here is from genome assembly GCA_013400375.1 of Thinocorus orbignyianus. Classification (NCBI taxonomy): domain Eukaryota; kingdom Metazoa; phylum Chordata; class Aves; order Ciconiiformes; family Thinocoridae; genus Thinocorus; species Thinocorus orbignyianus. The sequence continues at coordinate 45,292 of VXBW01005518.1, forward strand.
GGAACAAAATCTCAACAGCTGAAATTTCTTCCTGAAATTTTCAAAACAATAGGGTGTCCTATCTTGTTCGCTGTGGTGCTGCTGAGGGCACTGGCACCCCTGTAGCCATCATCTGGCAGGCGTCAACTAGGTCTGTCAATGTCGCTTGAGCAGAAGGGAGATTTCCAGCTGCGGTCTAGGATCCCAGGAACCAGAAGAGGGTGCTGGAGATCTTCGGCTGGCTCTCGTCTCTGCTCCTGCTCCACTCGCAGATCTGATACCTTACTGTACCAGCCCCTAAATGCAGAGACAATTGTACCGTTCATAGAACTGCTCTACTTTGGAATAATTTATGACTGTACTTGTGAAATGACTGAAATAACTGTCTGTTGTAGGTTCATTTTTAGCTAGAGATGCTCTTCAGCAGAGCAGCCTGCATGTACAGGTATATTGTAAGTCCAGGAGGGAAAGTCCGTTCTGTTATATTTTTTGCTACACGAACTCTGGCCATACATGAACATTTGTTCAAAGAAAAACTGGGAGCAAAACTAGCTGTATTCTCAGCTTTGCTGCGATTCTACCCTGAAGCAAATCTAGATTGCTGACTGTATTCACGTGTGGCAGTGATGCTGGCTTAAATTAAGCAGTTAAGTTTGGGGAATGCTGATGCTTTTCAATCAAAGCTTGATCTCTTTTCAGAGGTGTCTCTGCCAGTGTTCAGTCTGCACAATAGCATAGGTTTTTCTTGTCTTAAAAACCAACCAACCAAACACTGAAAATGGGCAACAGAAAAAACCTTGTTCTGATTCTGTTAATTACAAAAAAGCTGACACTAGAGGACAGAAGAGGTGGAGTTGAGACATCCTGTCATGTATGTATTTGCAGCTGGAATGTTTCCTGTCAGGGTTGGCATGAGGTCTCTTTTTAGAGTCTGCAACTCACTTAAAGGTGTTCTTTTTTACTATTATTATTTCCAATGGATTTTTATAAGAAGTTTTTTATCTTCCTCCTGTACTGCAGTTCTGATGCCTATGTGTGCTTGTTGCAAATGAGCCATAAGCACTCATAGCAAGTTTTTGTGGCTTTTGGAAAAAAAAAAAAAATTTCAAATCTGGGTGGCTAGTGTGAAGCACCTTTATTTTGATGTGTAATTGCCTCATTTTTCAAAGATGGAGAGTAATCCCATTCCTGCTCATCAGTGGGACTAACAGGCACTCACTGTGGTTGAAAAAAAGACTTTACTATGGAGTTTTAGACTTTTGATTGAAAGCAACTGTATTTTAACAATAATTATCCAGATCTAAGGGAGTTGGGGAATAAGATGTATGAATGTGGCAGCCTCTCTCTGGGATGTGGGATGATACTCTGTGTCTCTTGCTTAGGGAGGAAGGCAACTCTTCTCACTAGTTTCTTCTGTTGTCACACTAATTGGTTAAGGGATGCTGCAGGCATTTACATTCTTGGTTAAATGCCCTCTGTTTGCTTGGTCGAATTTGTTTGCAGTTTTGGGCACATCCTCCTGATGTAGGGAAGAGCGATGTGTGGGGACAGAAAGCTGCTAAGGATTTTTATAAATAAAAATAAAAGATTATGTGTGTAATGGAGGTCAGGCACTTCCACAGTACAAAGCTCTTTTATGGTAGGACTTTGGGGGTTCATGGAGTCTGCAACTGAAGAAGGAGAGGCTGGCTTTTATCTTGCTGTCAGTCCAAGTGAAATAAACCTGCCTGCTGCTGTGTACAGCTCCTTGGGAAACAGTGGGAGGTGTCCATACAAGAGGAGAGAAATAAATTCATAGGTCTCATTCTTGTTAATTCTGTAGTGGAGGAATTATTACTGTCTGCCCACACCTCCACTTGAGTTTAAGGTGATAGTCAAGAGTTTCTGCTACACCTCTCATGCAGACCTTAACTTTGTTCACCATTTAAATCAGAGCCTAGATTTCCTTTCCTTTAAAAAAACCCACAAAACCCACCCGCAAATAGTAATTTAAAATAATTCTTCTGTCCTCACCTCCCACCACTTCTTCAATTGCTTCTTTTTTGCTCTGTGATAAGAGCCTGGGCATTTCCATTCTCCCTTCACTCAGCAGCAATATCATGCAGTGTTTCAAATCTAAGGATTTCTTCATTATGCCAGAGGCAGAGCAGGTTATGTCTGTTGCACACTGATGTTCCCAGTGGTGCTGCACCAGCTGGGCCATGAATGATGCACAGTGCTGCAGTCAGCATCCCTGTGTGGCAGTGATGGAGTCACAACTGCACAGCAGGAGAAAGTCTTAGAGCTCCAGACCCATAAAACTATTACCATTGCCTGTAAGACAGGCCCAACTGACTCATTTCTCCAGCAAAGAACATTTTGAGCCTACAGGTAAAAGCAGACCAAAATGTGAGGGATCAGGCTGCCAGGGCAGTAGGTGTCTGAGTGAGGGCACTGGGTGTACTCACCACTGAGTGGGACCACCCTTTTCTAGAGGAACTGGACAATAGAGCAAGGTGGAATGTGGGAAAACTGAGAAATCATCCCAGTCACCATGTGATGTGATATAAGATGCAGTATATTCCAGAGATCAGGGTTTTAAGTAAGAAATGTAATTTCTTCAGCTGAAGACTTCAGGCTTTTTTCTTATTAAACCTTTTGTAACTTTGTTGGAGGTGGAAATTATTAAAAAGTCAGAAATACGCTTTGTGGGTCTGCTGATTTTTGGTTCTTACCTCACAGAAAACTCTGTAAAGCCAATGTGTATGTTTATGTATACCATTTGCATAAATTTTTTAAAGCTGTATGAAGACTCCAAGAACAGATCCTATTTCAGTCCTTTGTTTCTTTTTGAACCACCTCACCTTCTGTGGGACACTTCATTGTTTCTGCTTTCTCTCTTACAGAACACACTTTGAAAGGTTTAATTCTGTTGTTGTAGGCACTAAGGCCCAAGTATCCAAAAATACGTAGGTCACTGCAGCGGGCAGGGATGCAGCTTCTTTCTGTTGAAGAAACATAAGGAGGTTCATGGGGGCACCAGACTGTGCTGTACTCTGTTGTGTAAGCAGAATATGCCCTTACTGTCCCTCCAGGCTGGGTCTACCTCTCAAGAGACATAACAAGTTAGTGTTTATGCTTGTTATGGATTGAACTCCTGCATTGGCAAAGCAAAATCTGAGCATTCTGCTGAGGTTTGGGAGCTTGCAGGTTATTTTCAAATGTGGCAGCTATGGACTGATTAAGCCTGGATGAAGATCGGGAAGAGCAGATGAGGAGTAATCATGCTGTCTCCTTTCCGTGCTGTTTGATAACCTGCAGGTGGCACCTCTGCCTGTGCAGTACCTACAGACCTTTCTAAAAACACCTCTCCAGTGAATACTTCTCATTCTGACCACTATCACTTCTCAGGACATATTAAACCACAGGGTAACTTTTGAAGATGGCAAGCGATTCTCTGCAAAGTGAGAGGGCTGGTCTGTCTCCCTGCTATGCTCTCCCCAGATGTGAGGAACGTTGCAGGGCATGAGGGTCTCACCGGGAGTCATATCTGGGGTCACTGCTGCCAGGTGCTCCCACTGGGGGCAAGACAAATGCCTCCACTTCTTAGGACTTTTCAAGAAAGCCAATAATTTTTTTAATTTTTTTTTTTCCCCCTGAAGTCTCTGATTTACGTTCATGTCGGCTAACTATGCAGGGAAATCAAAGGCAGTCTTTCCAAAGGTTATTTACCATATGTCCAAAAACCACAGTGTGTAATTGAGAAACAGAGAGCTCTTCTCACACAGTGTTTGTATATACGGATTAATATATTCTGGGTTAAAGTGAACACTTAGTCCAATGAACTCATCTTGTTTGTTTGTTGGTTTTATAGACCTTACAATGTGCACGGGTTTACGTATGGGAAACAAAAGCAGCAATCAGCAGCTCTTGGTTTTCGTGTGTAAGATCTTTTCTAAATGGAATGCAAATACACTTTTGTAATATCTAGCTCTGTGTTGATGTTATTTATTATATCCTTTCCTAACTATCAGTGCCTGTCACAGCACTAAAACGGTAGGGGTAAAGTCAATTTTTCTCTTTTAACCTGTATTGCTGTAACTCATTCCTGCAGATGTTAAAGCTTAATTTTCTTCCCTGTTTATTGAGCAGTGAAAGTAACTCACTTCATGTCTTATTGATTCTGAGCATTTTCCTGTTTATATTGATTTGGGCAATTTTCACTTTTCTTTCTGGATCTCTCTGGTATTCCTGCAGGCAGGTTATATAAACTGCAAAACTCCCATGCACCGGAATAATATTTGATTTGCAGCCATGCAGAGACAGCTTGATTAAACCATTTTTCTTCTTTGCTTCTCAAGAAAATACTTCCATTCCTACTGAGCTCTTACTAAACCCATGTTTAAAGAGAAAGTCAAGATTTTCTTGGACCTAACACCAGCTGGCGGAGTTCATCTAAGTATGATGATTTGTGTTTTATGAGTTTTAAAATCTTTTACTGTTTTCTGGTTCTGCAATCCTCAACAAAAGCACTGGGTAGAGTTGGTCACAATGCAATTTTTATGTTTTATACGCAACCAAACCAGAGTTACACAACTGTCTTCAGCAGCAACTGACAGATCTTGCTGCAGCAGGGGCAGTGTGAAAGCATGTGTGTGCCCCAATTATTGTCACACGTAGAATACTGCAAAGACACCCTGGCTATCGTGGGGTGTTGGTTCTGATTGCTGCTTTGCCAGAACTGCAGTGGTGCTGGGAAAGGATTTGTCCCTAAAATCGGGTTGTGTGAAGATGGCAGGCCTGCCCAGCAGGGCACCAAAGTGTTTGTTAGGTGCCAAATAACCAGTGAGAGCAGAGAGCTGCCCGTGTTCACTGCTGTCAGACCTCCCTGTTTATTGCCAGTGTAATAGCATGCAGAACAAAGTGAGGGAAGCATGCTGGAATCGAAATGGATAGGAAAGCAGAGGAACAGTCTTTTCTTTGTTTCTGTGCAAAGGTTTGTAGGAAACATTTTAGAAGGCCTTAATACCTGGCATTTGTCCACCTCAAAGGTGGTCCTTTTGCAGATAAAACTAGTTTCCAGGGCCTAGATATTGGATAGTACTCAGTTGTCAGGAGTGCAAGAATGAATCTTTAGGCAAGTAGGAGAGGGAGAGAAATGGTCCTTGGAAAGAACTGCGTAACCCATGTCCAGAAGTGGGGTATCAGCTGCTGATGTGATCGCTTTGAAATTATGGAGGGAAGTTTAACTGCAAACACAGGAATGTTTTTGCCAGTGAATATTTAGGACAGCAAAACAAAACAGAAACCTAGAGTTTGGGAAAAAGCTTATGAATATTTGGAATAGTTAACAGGTGAAAAGTTTGTGTGTTAGTGGTAATGCCTAAATATCTGGTAATGTCAAACACTGTTCAAAGACAGACTGTTGCCCCCCAGACAGCTTGCAACCATTTGCTAAGGGTGTATGTCCTTGGAATTTGGAACACGAAGGATTTTGTCTTCAAGATATGCCACTCACTTGAAAGCAACACCAGTTCTGACCTGAAAGATGGAATATTATACAAATGGAAGAAGTGTAAAAATAACTGGGAGGATAAACACGTTAGCTCTGCATTTCTACTGTGCCAGGGCATGAAGAAAATGAACCTTCCTGACATGCCTGCACGACTTCTTCCACTTTTTCCCAGAACACTCCATCAAAACACAGTCAATGCCAGGGTATGTATCTTCTTCAAAGGGAGGTTGTGGGTACTTCCCACCAGCTATACACAGGCATGGGAAATTGGAGCCAAAGCTATTGCTCACACCTGTGCTGGAGTCGATGGAGGATCTAGAGATGGAGAACTTTCTGCTGGCACCTGGGCTGCTCTGCAGGCAGGGCTCCATCCTTACCATGGGTCTGTGGTACCATTAGCTGATGCTGGGGAATGGCGCCAAGTAAATTGGCCTGCATACTCCTGTGTATTTATTATTCCCATTGTCCCTGTTTTAATGGCTTTTGCCTTGCTTACATAGTGCAGTAGTTTTGACTACCTTCTTTTTGGTTCCCAGCGTAACTCTAGCCAACTGTCCTGTGATAATTCAGTTGCATACCCCTGGCTGATGAAGCTTATAAACCTCCTTTTTCACAGTGTGATTAAATCTTTCTCGCTTATTAAAATGTGCTTATAAAATTGAGCTATTTCACATTTTTCTGAGCTTTTCTTGATATAGTATTAAATGTTTTGTACAGTGTTACTTTTCATATTGCTCTGAGACGGCTCTATTTCATATAGAAGTGCAACAGAGCGGAATGCACACAGCAAATCTTTTCTCCTATTGTGAACTCTTTGGAAGCAGGGAAGACTTTCCTGAATTGCTTTATTTTTTGTGAGTGTCTTTACAGTCTGGATAGACTTGCACAGAGCTGTTAGTATTAATTAGGCCGGCAAGAAAAGGAGAGATCTGAGTTTTTAGGGGTTAAGGTATAGAAGAGATGCAAAGCAAACAGGTGGCAATTCTTCTAATAGATGTATATTTCATGCTTTGAGCACTGTGTAGAAGAGCCAGTGCCCTGCATAACTCTCTTCTAACTCCCTCCCATCACAGTCAATCAGATGTGCATACAAATTAATGAGCCCTTTTTCAAACAAGTCCTTAATCAGGAGCTGGTGCTGTAATAATTATATCCTAGTTCCTCGAGGGCTTGTTGAAGTAGTTACTGATATAAGGACATCTTTGGCTTGAACGTGTGTACTTGAGGGAGGATTTGGAAAGCATTAAGTAGCTTTAGCCTTCTCAGAGGCCATGTTTATTTGATTATAATATAAATCATGTAGCAATGTAAGGTCAGACTCTTCCAACAGCTGGGAAAGGTTGTTCCTCATGTGTATTCTGGTATAAGCGAGCTAACTTTAGTGTTTGAAGAGGATCCACGTTGGGAGGGTTTGCTATATTTAAGAGTTGGTGTCATCTTCTAAATCAATAGCTTATTTGGGAGCATGTGCACAGACTTCATAAACTGCACTTCTGCAGAGACCAGGGGACAAGGACTGCCTGCACATGTAGTGTTACCTTCACAATGAAGCCACACTAGAAGAAGCTGTACACAATGCATGCTAAAGGTAAAGCTCACCAATTGGGATGGAAGATGAGATTTCAGTCAAAAGAAGAAGTCACAGCTCATCAGAAACTGATTAGCTCCTGCTGTGCCAGATGCCGTGTTTGGTATCTTAGTGCTGAAGTTGAATGGCTGATCCTGCTGGCCATCTGCTGTACAGTAGAAGGGCAAGTGCTTTAGATTATTTGGTCATCTGTAATTATTTATCCAAATAATGACAGAGCTTCCCCCAGCCTCATTTAACAGTGGCTGTTAATGCTCAGGGTGGTTTCTTCTTCCTTCACCTCGCAAGTCTGGCAATGCTGGTTTTGGGGATCTGTTGGGGACGGCGTATTGCCAGTGTTCACCAGAAGGCATGGTTTGCAGGCTGATTACATTTGCAGTACTCAAAGGCAATCAACCTCTTTTGAAACACAGGGAGTGTTTTCCATACCTTGAATTAAAGAAGTTCCATCTACGTCAAACTCTTGATTTCCAGGAAAGATGAAGACTGCTTAGCAGGATTATATCAACAGTGGATTTTTTTTTAAACCCAAGCACTATCTGACTAAATGCAAAAGTTCTAGCAGAAACTGCTGACCTTTTGCATGATTACAGCCTCTGCCCTGCTGAAGAACCATAAATGAATCATCCTCCAGTGAAATGTAAACAGGATGCTGCCCTTATGTTGCTGCTTTGTTTACCAACATGTACTCATTTAAACTGCAATGATATTAAATTAGGTGACAACAACAGCTTCTAGCAACACAAGGATGCAGGCTCACAGCTGTGGGAGTGGATATTGCTCCTCTTCTTGATCCCCTCTTCCAAGCACAGGTCAAAGTGAAGGAGTTCTCACTCCCTTCTACATGGTCTAGCAGTCTTGTTTTGAGACGGGGTGGGATAAAAATTAGCAGTAATACCTGAAGTGCATGGAGTGCATGATCTGGGTTTCTCTTCCTTTCATTCAGGTTTGAAACCACCAAACCCAACAAAATCTCACAGCAAAACAAGAGTTGTCTTTCTCTTCTCCTGTCAGGTTTCTTACCCACATGAAAGTGAAGGAGCAAGATGCCAAAGTAAGTCCTAGAAGTTCAAAGAACATGAAACAAGGTAGCCCATATAGCTCTGCTGATTTGGTTATCCACTCAGGTCAGCTGTGTCTCCACTATGCTTCCCCATGCTTCTTTTTTTTTAATCCTCAGTGTAGGTGAAGCCATGGAAATCCAGCTTTGCCCTCTGTCTTCTGTAACAACAGTAGCAAAGCAGCTTGGTGGTGGATTGAAGCAAAGCAAGTAACAGTTGAGCCAAAATGGTTCAAGAATTCCTTGGAATAATAACAGAAATAGATAGAATATACGAACTCTGATTCAGGAAAGTCTCTAGGTACAAAACTTTGGAAGCTGAGGTAATGTCCCAAGGTGTTGTCACTGTGGGGCCATTCTTCTTGCACCCAAGCTTTTGTTCCTGGCTGCTGGGAGAGACAAAGTACACAAGTGGGCCTAATCTAAATGTGAAATTGTTCTTATGGGTAGATTTGGTGAGGGCTGGATTCATAGCAACAACTTCAGTTTTCTGTGCTGAGCTGACTTTATGATATTGTTGGACTCTGATGCTTGTGATTAGCATTGCTGGGCTTTAGGAGAGGGCACTGATTTTTATGCTCTGCTTATCTCGCAGCTATTTCAAGGTCTTAAAATAGTTTCCTTGGTAACCAGCTGGCTTGAAATCCAGCACCGATAGATAGCAAAATTGCAGTACAGTGTGAAGGCATCTAAAGAAAAGAGAGACCAGCGGTCTATGGATGAAAAATTTTTGTAGGTGCTTTAGGGAGCAAAGAGTAAAAAGGATACAAGGATATGTTGGTATTTGTAAAAACTGAATTCTCAAATTCAGATGTAGTAACTCCTGGGAGTCTCTGTGTCTTTTGCTCTGAGTTTGCTCTCTTTTGGACAGTTCTTGTATTATGTTGGATCTCTTTTTATGAGGAAAGATGACTGAAAGGAGTTTGAAATCTGTTTGTGAGTCTCATCCCCAGGAAAATCAAAGAGTTCAAAGACTATTAATGATCTTTCTGCATCAAAATATCTCATGTTTGGGTTGGAATTTTTTAAATTTAAATTAGGTAATCATAGAGCTGGTGCTTTAGGATGCTTGAGTTTTTTTCTTGCCCTGCTACTTTCCTCCTTGAAACAAACTTGGTTACAAAGTAAAGTGACTCTAATTTCCATCCCAAGCATAGGTTTCAACAGCGTGGTAGGAACTGCATGCAGGAATCTGAAATAAGTCTGAAGCACAGCTTGGGCGAGCCAGTGACATGTACCGATGGGTCTTCTCTAGTCCTGCCCGGCTGCATGTACATTTATTTAGTTAGGAACTTCAGTCTGGATTTTACAGCAGGTACACTGAAAGCTATGTGGACTTTAAAAGTATCATGGAATGGAAATCCTGGCTGTAGAGTTGTCACTTGCTCAGTAGACAGAAAATGTGGGAGCAGAAGCACAGAAATGGATCTTTTATCCACTAGATTTATACAAATGAGCAAATCACGGGAAATAGCAGATTATCTTTCTCCCTCTATCACCTTTCTTGGGATGGTGGGAGGGGGAGAGCTCTGTTTATGTTGTTTTTCTCCTTTATGTAGGTGGATTCTAGGAAGAGCATTGGGTCCTTTGTAAAATATGAGCTGGGCTGAGACTTGTTTACTATCTGTAGGACGACAAGGACGAATCTGAAGAGTTCTCACTTAAATTAGGTTTTTTTTTTTTTCTGCATTAGTTTTGAAAGTTTGCATGTTCATGTGAGCATGTATATGCTATAAGCTCCTTCTTGGAAAATAATGTTCCAGAAAGGCTCCTCATGTGACTTACAATGTTCCACTGCAAAGCATACTTGGACCATGAAGGTCAAGTCTCATATGCCAACAAAAAGGATAATTATCAAGTTTTGAACTTGAAAATTTTAATGCCTTGTCATGGGATCCTTCTCAAAGACTGGTCAGTGGATTGTAATTTTTGCAGCAGCTGAGCTGGGGAGGGAGAATTTCCCCATATGAACCGTAAAGATAAATTCAATCACAGTTACAAAGTGACCTTGAGTCTGTTATGTTAGTTTGAGAATCCATAGTGTATTTTTTCCCCAGAAAGGTCCTGATGTGCACATTCAATGATAGTTTGGGCCACTGTTATTCCTGTTGTTTTTGCTCCAGGCCTTTTGTACCAGAAAACAAGAAAAAGGCACTGATTTAAATAGTGTGTTACAGAGGGCCATAAGCATTTGCGCTCTGACACTAATAATCCTGCACATCACAGACACCTTCAATAACTTACTGTCCATTTACTTTTCTCCCATTGATTTTTGATTTAGTTTCTTCATTGTTTCTTAAAAAATGTATTTTGCTGAGAGGCAACAAGCACCTTACCTAATGCTGTATACCTCTGCTTTGTGGTAGTGGTTGTTACCCATGTTAAATACTGCCCAGGAAAATCCTAGCTTTGTGCTGATCCTTTTGCCTGGTAACTCCTGGTCCTGTGTGACTAAGCATCCTCCTGGATGAGCCAGACAACATTGTCAGGAAGAATGTTCTTGATCACTCATCCATTCACGGACCATTTTATCTCTGATAACCTGGGGTTAGGACACAAATTGGGGTGAAGTTTCATAGTGCTGGCAGAGCCGATCTTTCTGGTCATTGCTGTCAGGAAAGCGTTTTACTTCTGGGGCAGTTGCCTGCTTTCTGTGTGGTTCTCCATGCTTCAGTCCCCCTTGAATTGGCTCAGATGTTCTTTACCCCTGCTGAGCTGATTCTGATTGTTAAATTAGGGACATTCCCCCCCCCCCACTCCNTCTTATACTGACAAAGCTCATTGCTTGTTTGTTTTCTGCTGTTTTGAGCTAATGGGCTCGAGCCCAGACTTTTTAATATCATGCAATGAAGTAGTTAAAAAATATTAAACAACACAAAGAAAATTTATCTATTTTTTTACACTCTGTTTTTCCCCCTAAATCAGTGAGAGCCATTTGCAATTTCTGCAAGCGGGGTGATTAGGAAAAGCATGTGGTGGGAAGGCAGAAGACAGAAGGCATAGGCCAATTTTTAAAATATAACAATTGTGTTTGTGAAGAGGGAGAAAATGCAGGTCAGAATTTGCTGCTGGCCAGTGGAATGGCTTGAGATTATTTCTATGTTTGCTAGATTTTATACAGCCGCTGATTTTTCATAGCTTCCTCATCAGTTGCCTGGTTCAGTCCGCTGTTGTGGGATGCCAGGGGATGGTTTGATCCCCTCTGGCCCTGCTCAAGCCTTCCAGTATCCACAACTGACCCTAGTACTGTGCTCGGTAGGGTGGTGAGCAGGACAGTAGAGCATGTGCCAGAGTCAGTGACAGATTTCTCTGGACCTGAGTCCTGCTGTTCTGAAGACTGCTCCTCCATAAAAGAGAACAGCAACCTGCAAGCCCCTGGGCTTAGTAGCGAAAAAGAAGCATTGGAAATAGTGTTTTCTGAAAAGTTACCTTACTTCATAAATACTGCTTGTGCTCCTTTCTCATTTTGCCCTGGTTCTGGTGCATACTGGGCTCAATGTGGGTGCTGATCCTGCTTTAAATCTTGCACCCTGGTGAGTTCCAACACTCATGAGGGTTTTTTTTTTCTTTCCCCCTCCTTATAACACATTATTCATGCTGTCTTTTTTAATGTGCCATGTCTGAGCCCTTATATTCACAACAATACTAAGGACCACTACTAGATGGCCCTTACTGCACAACCTTATACTGGAAATTGTTTTTGAGCCTAATTCCGGGTGAACAGACTCTATCTGAGTTTCAGCTTTTTGGTAGAAATACCAGGGTCTCAGAATTCCTTGGCACACTTTTATTTTGCAATTGCTGATGTACCTCATGAAGTAAAGTAGGTCTTTTCCATTTTAGAGATGAGGTACTCTACAGCTCAAATGTACGCCTAATACCCTCCGAAGGTGGGAAAAGGGTGTGGGAATCAGCAACTTCTGTGGGTGCTTAGCATTGTGTATTTATTGGCATACAGCAATGCAGCTCTTTAATTAAATCAGATAACAACTAATAGCCCAGGGTAGTATTTTTCTTATCTATCACCCCCAAGGACACCTTTTAATCAACATAACAGTAAGTTTTGATGCTGCTGGAGTAATCTTGTCTCCTAGCTAGCACCATGTAACCACCTGTGGTGCAGTACTCCCAGACAAGGGCAGGTGGCAGAGGTTTAGCCCTTGCTAGATTGTGGAGCTTTCCCCTAAATTCTTGAGTACTGCCATGTGTTTTGGCAGGTGCCTGTAAGCCGCTTCTCGAGTGACTTGCAATGTGGACAGGCTGCAAGTCTGCAAGCATCCCACTGCCTTGGGTGTCGATCTGCTTCTCCAGATTTCTGTTTCACCACCCCAGCCCCTCTCTCTACAGACTTCCAGGGATGTCTTCTGGCTCTGGGCTCATTTGGTGCCTGACACAAAAGGACCTTTGGAGCCACTTCAGGCATTGCTGTAGCTTGACCGGTGTCAGTCTTGGGAAACAGAGCGCCTCCAGTGTGAGCTGCAGCTCTTACTCGCCTTGGTTACTATGTGCTACTCCTGGCATGCTTCTGCCATTAAGTGTTATGTTAAAAAACACCTAACCCCTGTGTCAGGATGTTAGGTGACTTGGTAGCAAATGTAAAAATTTCCTTTTGTGTTCCCCCCATGTACCTTTCTGCTTGTCATTTGAAAGAAATATTACATCCATGAGGGAGGACAGTAATGCTTTCTTGCCTGTGCCGCACACCAGGAGAGGCTGACCTCTCTCCTTTTGGCAAAGCCAGTGAATTCAGAATATGCCAGGACTGGTGGACAACAATGCAAGAGGAATATCTGGTCCCGTCCCTGCAGTAATTTCTCTTTCCACAACAGCACCGTGATTTCCAGCAGCAGAACTGCAGACAGGTTTTGAAATATGGAGTTGTTGACCTACCCAGGGCTATTGCTTTAAATAATGCATCTCTGGAGTCCATAACACCAATAACATATGCCTTTGATGCTTATTTGCTTTATAGAGTCATTGAAATGAATAGGAAATCTTTATCTCGCTAGGATAAAATGTAAGTCAGTTTATATTCCTAAAATCCACAACCTAATAATAAACAGAAATGTTGACATCACTTGCCATAGCTTCTTGGATACCTGAGCTTTCCCTTGCAGTGGTTCAATGAATTCTTCCTCTGTAGAGGACAGTTAGTCAGGCCTTAACCTGTTTGGATGAACCTTGGTATTTACCTAAAATGTGAGAAGGAACAGTACAGGTTAAAGGAGTGGGAAAGAGGCACAGTAGGCAGGTGTGGGGAGGGGGGTAAAAGATGGCAAAACACTCCCTAGGAAGGCAAGTCAGTTTTATGTTGTAGAAAGCCTGACTTTTCCTTCATCAACAACAACAACAAAATGCATTATTTATTAAGGCTGCCTAATGCTTTCTGTTAAAAGACTTAGCTTCTTGTTACTTTGACAGACTTGACTGCGTAGGCTGAAATTATGTTTGTCAGGAGTCTGTCTCAAGCTGACTTGTGTATGTATTTATTTTTGAAGGGGGTTGATGGAGTGTGGAGAAGGTTTTTCCTGTGAGTTGTAGGCAGGAAACATCAGATGGGAAGAGACATGAGTGGTTGGGGACAGAAAACCCAGTGAGTGATGGTTAACCTGTGTTGGGAAATAAAAATACCCTTCTGACTAGCAGAGAGGAGTGACTCAGTGGCTACGAAATAGTGCTAAAGGAAAAGATGTAACTGGGTGTAATGGTTTAACTCAGCAAGCGACTAGGACCCTGTAGTTGCTTGCTCACATCCCCTCCCCACCTGCCTCACCCCGAGCAGAAGAGGGGGAAATAAAACAAAAAAAACCCCTTGTGGGTTGANCTGTCTATGCCCCCTCTCAGCTTCTACAGGAAACTGAAAAAGTCCTTGTATAACATAAGCATCACTTAGCATATATTGGTTTAGTTGTTGCTATCAGCATTGTTCTTATATTAAATCCAAAACACAACATCTACTACAAAGAAAATTAACCCTATTCCAGCTGAAAACAGGACACTGGGCAAGAACATGTTGAGTGTGGTGGAGAATCATAGCTGGGCAAGGTCAGGCAGAAGAGTCTGGGTACTTCTGGGGGCCCTGGGAAGAGGCCATGTGGATGAGGAATGCTACAGCAAAGCTCAGTGGGAGAGTAGCAATTATGTTGTCTAAGTGCAGTTTGAATAGTTGGCAGTAAATGAGACATGAGGTTATGTCCTCCACAAGGAGAATTAGAAATGCTCACTGAGCAAAAATACTGATTGGAAAAGGACTGGTTTAACAGCACCATCCAATCAGATGGTTCTGGGTAAAAATTTCAAAATTGTCCAGAATTTTCCATTTATTTTCTTTTCATTTAGAGGCACAACTTCTGGTTTTAATTTTTTTTTTTTTTTGAGTGCAAAACAGTTTTTCAACCTAAAGATTCAGATTATATGAATGAATATGAATAAAATGAAAAGGGCAAAATCAGAACAAAATGTTCTGAAAATATTAAAAGAAAACGCTTACGAAGGCAACAGTAATTTTCAGAATGTCAGACTTTTACCTCGAATCAAGCTGAGAAGCAATTCCAAAACATCAGACTTGTCTTGACTAGGAAAAAAACATTCATGTTCCACCTACATTGCAAATGCAACTCTAATTTTGGTGTTCTCCGCCTTTCATGTACTGACTTTTCAACCTTAATAATAGTTTTCTCCTTCAGCTTGAGAATAAGCTGGAAGCACACTGCTCAGGTGGAGGTCTGGGGGCTGTAATTCTGGCTGTGCTGAAGTTGCCGGGAGGCTCCTTGTGGGTTTTGCTCTGTTTTTGTCTGTGCTTTGCCATGCTTTCTACAGTGAAGGTCTGCTTATCTCTTTTGTCTGTGGAAGAGAGAAATAGAATGGAAACATAGGGCAGAGGTGGAAAACACTGTGTGCCTCTTGTCCAGGGTAGATGATAGATACAAAAGACTTGGCCCTGATGCTTGGCTAACGAGCTCCTCCTGGAAGGGGCAGAGGGACCCCTGAGACTCTTGTTCTGTGCTTACAGTCTGAGCTGAATGGGTGTTCAGGGATATCTGAGGGCTTTGGTGTTGCCATTTTTGCTTTACCATAATAATTGGTAGCAAAAGCAGTTTCGACTGAGCAGAGGCCAATAACTGTATCCAGCCCAACATTCAGCTTGCATTGTGTATTTTGATGGAGTACCTTCCCAGGCCGCCAAACTATTTCACTTCGTTAATATGGTATAAAGTAATAGGTCTGTGGCTTCTTTTATAAGCCTGTGTTTGTATTTGTTCTCCTGAAAGGCCTTTGTTTTGACATATTTAATTTGTGGTAAAAACCCAGAATAAAGACTCGCAGGTCTGAAGGATACATCAGCTCTTTAGATGCAAATAGTAAATATTTGCTCACAGAAACTTACTGAGGTTGATTCTGGTTCAGATAATACTTTAGTATACATGCTTTCATCTGCAGGGCTGCAGTCCCAGGAAGCCCTGACCAAGCATGCAGTTTCTAAATCCCTATATATAATGCTTGATTTCTGCTTCACTGAGATGCACTCTTTACTAGCTTGAAGTTTCACATGTCCTGGGCCAGTGCTGTATAGCTGCTTATATATAATACGTATAAAAATCACTGCACCTTGCTGATATGTAGTCGTTCTGTAATTATGCACAGCAGCTGCTTAACCTTGTAGAGTAACATTAAGTTTCAAATTAGAATGTGAAAGGAAGAAAAGTAACAAAACTTCAGGAACAGTTCTAAGTCAGGATATGATAAATGTGTATCTTGTGTCAGTTTAGTGCCTCATGGGGAGTAATTTTTACTTAAGAAAGGAATTTTGTTTGCTTTGTGGGTTTTCTATTAAACTGAGTACATCTAGGCTGAAACTGCTGAGATGCAATAAACCCAAACCATAAGCAATCAACTTTTATGGAGTCGCTTTTCAAGCTAGGATGACATCTCTGGGGAAAATCTGTTGAAATTCATATTTACCCAATCCATCTGGCAGTGCTGGCATGGCTTGTGGTAACTTTCATTGGAGACTGTTGTGAAATGTTTACTTTATTCTTTCTCTCCTTTCCACACATTCCTTCCTAACTCCCACTCCCCCATCCTGACCTCACAACAAAGAGACTAACCAGTCTCCGCCACAAGTGCTCTGAAAGACAAAGAAAGGACATATTTTTGTTTGTGAGGAAGGAAAATTGGCGATGATCCTTGGCTCTGATTTTGCAAGTGCAGATGAATGTAGTTGGTTTCTTGGGTTTCTTGTATGTATGAAGTTAAAAGAGCTATTAGTGAGTACAATTAAATGCACATCTTGGTTTACAGAATCGAGGCTATGCTATCAGACATTTGGATGTTTGTTTGCTTTCAACAATTAATTAAAAATGATGGAAAACTGCTTTTAATGTGCCATTAGGCATAATGTCATTACAATTGGTAATCTATGAAAGGCATTTAGGTCACAGATAATTTCCAGACTGAAATAAATTCTGCAACATTTTAATGACTCTGTCCCTGGTGCATGTTCCACTAATTCTATCAGGGCATTCTTGTTTCCTTGTCTTGGTACTGCTGTTTCTGACAAAGACTTCCAAAGCGATCACAGGTGATGCCAGCATAGGCAGAGCTCCACTGACACGGTCTGTAGGTCGTTGAGGTAACAGATGGCAAATGTATTTAATTTCCAAGAATGGAATAATAAGCATGAGAACAAATAACTCCTATTCAGTAGCTTTGCATTTAACAGATACTCTATCATTCTGTACTGTTAAAGATTTCTCTTCTGGGAAGGCTGGGAGAGACAAGGTAAGATAAAAAGCTCGTGTTCCACTGGACTAATACAGAGGAAGCAGAGTGCTTCCAGACTGCATCTAATGAGAACTGAATGCACTGGACTGTAAATCAGAGAAGATACCATCATAGCACATGGCTCAGATGAGAGCTCAGCTACAGCACTTTCTTACGGATTGCCGCATTTCTTCCTTATCAGCCTGTAACACAGCGACATGAACAGATGCACAGACACTGCTGAATGATATCACTTACATATACGTCTTACCTACATGAAAAAGGAGAATGTACAGCTGCCCTGCTATCTTTTCCCTATTAAGCACTCCAGTTACAGAGGGAAGCACTCTTTTTTTTTTTTTTTTNCCTGCACTGAGCTCTGTTTGAGCTAAAGTGGATGCTTCAGAGCTATACAACATTGAGCCACAGCCTCCAGTTCCTTATGGAATGAGCTGGAAAGAGGTGTGCAGGGGGACCCTTTCTTTGGAATATATTGTGCCTTAGGAAACAATAACTGCATGCAGTTAAAAGTGAAGTGAGTCTCAGTTTGAAGGATCAGCAAATTTGCAGCTTGTAAGTATCTGGAGCTGTATTTCAGATGAGGCCCTGGAACTCGTGGGATTGGGTAGTTTTGTGTTTGTGTGAGTTACGTAAAAGTGGTTCAGTAGAGGGTGTTCCTGCTTCTTTGAGAGCAGGCGAAAGGATAAACTGTGCTACAAAGTGCATTAATGTCTTTGGTTTCATCTGTTAGTAGCTCTAGTGATTTTCTTTCTGTGATTCCATGCGTTGCAGTGTACGGAGTGACATCCCAGCACACTGAAAAGTCAGAAATTGTTGTGGTGATAGGATAGGAAGTTGCCCTAAAGAAATAATGTTCTATAGGCAGAAGCATCTTTCTCGGTGTTTCCAGTCCGACCTCAGCTAAATCATCTGAGCTTCAGCCACCACATGGACCATGAGGAGAGTACAACTGACATGTGGAACAAAATCCAGTCAAGTCATTAGGAAAATGGAAAAGTTTAAGACATTTCAATACCAGCCCTGAAGGAGATATTTTCTTGAGAGATGTACAGTCTGGTAGATGCCAATAACCTGAAGAAGGATGGACATGCCCAGAAATTTGTCATCTTTTCCTCAACTAGATTGTTTGATTTAATGAGACCTTATGTCTCTCCGTAGACCCTGGTTGGCCAAATGGCTCCTTCCGCAATTGATGCTGCAATGCTCTTCCTGGACAGCCAGCCCCCACTGCATTTTTTGAATTGCCTCCAAGGTGCTGTGCCTCTGTCCCTGTAGGGTCTCATGTGTTTTTGTACCTCTATAATTTTCTTCCTCAGTCGTTTCTTTTTCAGACTTTGAAGCCTGAAACAATAACCAATAAGGTATTTGTTTCTTAGCGGGAAACAATCCACACCTTTGATGATCTCTGTTCTCCCTCCTCTGAACCCTTCCCAATTCTATTACATTCTGCTGAAGATGACAGTAGTGGAACTGCACGCAGTATTCAATTTGTGGATAAACCCTGGATTTGCGCAAGGACATAATGATGTTCTTGGTTTTATTCTCTGTTCCTTCTCCAATAAATCTTAATATTCAGTTTGCTGTTTTGACTGCTACCAAGCACTAAGCTGATGTATTTATGGAACTATTTATCATAACCTCAGAATTTTGCCCTTGAGTGGTACTGGTCGGATTGGAAGCCAGTATCTGACATCTGAAATTAGGATTTTTTTTTTTCCCCTTTGGGGCTGACCTCGTGTTTATCTGCCCCGAATTTCATCTGTGTGCTGTTATCCAGCCATTCAGTCTCATGAGGTCCTCATGAAACTGTTGAAGGTTGCCTTTTTTGACTACCCTGAATAAATAAGCGCCAGCAAACATTGTCACCACATTTCTGTTTCCAGATCACTCTGCATTTGTTGAGCACCACAAGTCCTAGGACAAGCCCTTGAAGAACGTTGCCTGTCAGCTCACTCCATGGCATAAGCTGACTGTTTGCCTCCAGTAGTACGGCTGCTGAGATTCCTTAGAATCCCTTGGTATATAACCCTGCTGAAAGTGTCAGAAATGCAGGGAGATTATCTGTCAACCATACATCCTCCTGTTCGTGCTTGATAATCCAACCAGAGAACTAAAGGAGGTTTGCAGAGCAGGATTCGCCTTTGCAAAACTGCGGAGATTTTCCAAGCCTACGCCTCTATTCCTGTGTGCCCCCCATTCTCCTTGATTCCAGCTGTTTGGCTGGGAACTCTCTTTAGGATAATTCCCTGATTCACAAGAGAGAAAGGCATTCTATTATTGTGAGGTCAAGGAAAATCTGTAGGGGTCAGTTTCTGTGTGTGGGGCTCAGTGCCTTGGTTAACCAGGTCCTGAGACCTCCTCTGAGCATATTCTGCTACTTTTCTTTTCCTAATTCTACCTCCTACAGTTTTGTATTGATAGACTTAACCTGCTAACTCCTATATCCTTTACTCCAAAGCCACTAATGAGAATATGAAATAACATGGGTGCCCTAAGACAAATGCAAGGGGATTGTCCCTCCAGAGTGACAGTTTTCCTTACAGCATAGCTTACTGTCAGTTCTTCTGTAGCTGCTTGCATGCCTTCATAACAGTTCTTGCAATAATCCCTTTTCAGGTCAAGCAAGTAATCTTCCACAAGATGCTGGCTGGTGTTTATCAAAGTTTGCTTCCTTTGCTTGCTTTTTAAGAAGCTTGCTTGCCTTCCTAAGGAAAAATGTGTTGGCCTGGCTTTGCTTTTTATGCACTCGTATTCTCCAGTTTCTGTATCACTCCATCTTTCATTAGGCTGTCTTCCTTAATTTGGTCTAAAACCTTAAATGTCATTGAAGTTTGGCTAACGTAAGTAATCTTGCCTAGTTTGCTTTGTCTCCCTGTTCTTTGAATATGGACACAAATTTTCTATTATCCCCTCACGTTATGCCTCCACTAATTAGAGAAATTTATGGAAAATATTTGCTACCAAAGCTGAGAGTTCACAGAGGAGAGCCATAGAAGTTTTGAGATGGAGTTTGCCTGGTTGCTTTAATCAAGAATGTATCAAATCTTTCAGTTCTGCTTCCACTTTATTGGAGGTAATTTTCATTTTTATACCCTTCCTCCCATCTTCCCTTTGACCCTGTATCAGCATTTTCCTTATTCGGTATTTTACTTATATCAGTTAGTTTTAGGTCCTATCTAACCATCCGTGTTTATATTAGAGCTGTTATTAGAGCTGGTGTGAGAGTTGTTCCAACTTACGTAGCCGAACATAGACAATTGTTTAATTTCCATTACAAAGTCACACTCATTTTCATTCTCTCAAGTTTTCGCGTCATCACTGTGCTTCTTTACTCCTAAAACATTGCTTCCTCTTCAGTCTTTTTCTTGCCAGCTTGACTAACTGTGAAATTATTGATACATACCTCATTATTTTATACATGCAAGTGCATGTTTGGGGGGATGATGACTCCTGCCCAGGAAACTACTTTACTATGTGGTAACTTGGTCCACTAATAGTTTTGTTAGAGTTCAATGTTTGGTCATGCCTCAGGCTAGTTTGTTGAAATTCAGCCTTGAGTAACACACTTACTTAGCTTTTGGAGTATGTAAATATTTCCCTTCAGTGTAACTCTATGAGTGCCCTGGTGGATGGTGAAATTACACACACAAAAAAAAGGTTTTGTGCTTACCTCTATAAGGACTAAGTCTTTATATAGGTCTTATCGCCTATGTCATAAGACAGACGGTGCTCCAAAATTTCTTGTTTTTTCCTCTGGTCATGATCAAATTTGTAGGAAAGTTGGCATGCTCTTGATTGAAAGAGCTACCCGGTGGTGCAGCAGCAGAAAACAACTCATCACTGAAGGTACCTGGGGTTTCTGCTGTGTCTAACAAATAGAGAGAACACAAGGTTGCTACGGGAGTGCTGGTGCTGTTGCTTGGAGGAAATATAGCCAGGTCCAGGTACTCGGGGCTCAGGCGAAGCTTTCATTTTAAGCAGCACTATCTTTTACACAGTGATACGCTCCAGGGAAGGTTACAGTCCTTCCTTGCAGTGTTGCACAAGCAAGGCAATGCTGTTAGTGCTGCTGCAGAAAGCACTTGCCACAGCACTGGGCAGGCGTCATAACATTGCGTGATGGTCCCTGAGATAAGGGCTGCCAGAGACTCAGATAAGATTGCTGTATTTCCTCTTATTCAAGGGTAAAGATACATCATTGTTGGTTTTGTCCACAGAATATGAGATCTACTTAGCTATGTGTGGTGCTTTGTTTCAGTAAGAAAGTAAATTGTGCTTTATGCCCATGTAGGGGCACTTGGAGGGAGGAGTGTGTCACATACCTCCCTTGGCAGGCACGACCATAGTCTGTCTCAAGGGGCACTCCAATCCTTTATCTGCAAACTTAAAGCTTAAATTGACATTGGCAGCATCCAGACTTCACCCTCAAGGGCAACCTTTGTTAAGCTTCTCAGGGACTGTGAACCTTTTCCCTAACTTTCTTCATTCTTTTGGGGAATTTTCTTTGTTTGTGTTTGGTTTTTTTTTTTT
>VXBW01005518.1:66751-82046 GCA_013400375.1 Thinocorus orbignyianus
TTTTTTGTATTTTTTTATTTCTTTCTTTTCATTTTGTTCTAAATCACAGCTATGTATAGAATTGCTAGAAATCTAGAAATTTTGGTATAACATCTGTTTGCTTTGTGTGTGCATGTGTATGTGTGTGTCTATAAATGAGTTTCTAGTCTTGACATTCTAAGAAGTGTTGTCACAGAATACTGGTCCAGATGGGATCATTTTGAGCACTGTATAAAATATATTTCCTTCTAGATTTAGCACATGTTGCATTTATTACTAATACAATAATAAACCAGTAAGATAGTCCAAGAATTTGCCTTAATTACTCTCCACCAGTAATTAGGAAAAAAAAAAGTACTTTTATTTTCCCCATTAGATTATAGAAATGTCATCAAACAAGATATTGATTTGACATCATTTACCTCAGTCTAATTTAAGATACAAAGCAAAAACTTTTGACGTAAGCAGTACTCTAGCTGGTACAATGCTTAGACTCAGGCACAAAAAGAGCAAGTAGAGAGAACACAGTGAAAAATGTCTGACAGCTGGTATTTATTTAATAGATTCAGGGGACTGTAGCAAATTAAGGCAGCCAAAGTAGAATTTTTCAAACTGCTGCTTCCGTGAGGATGTTCAGTTCTGCTCAGGGGTGACCTGACTGAGTGACACATTAATAATTTTCAAACAAGAAGGTTTCTAATCCCTTCTGCTGCTTTTGCTTAGTAGTGAAGAACTCTGTACTCCACAGCAACGAGCTTAGGGGCAGGACCCATTCTCCTCTCTCCATGCTTTACAGATTACAACCAAACCCCTAAAATTAAAGTTCACAGGCATCTTTGTTAGAGAAATGACAACCTCTCCCCACGGAATTTCTCAGGTTATTAATGCTTTGTTATCAGTTCTCAGCTTCTCCTTGGGCCACCAACTCTCTTACCCCGTCATTCATTCTCCAGTGAATGCCATGACCTTAGCCATTACTGCTTAAATATTCATGATTGACTTATTTCCTGTTTTATTTGTGTATGACAGTGCATTGACACAAAAACTACGTAGAAAGGAGATATTAGGGTTGCAAGGTTAAGTATTTGTAATGTAAGGAATGCCAAAATGACAGTGTTTTGAGCAGCCTTATTTAGCATATGCATTACAACATCATCTCTAATTGCAAGATGACTGATTCTGGCCCAGGACCTCTGCCTTATTCAGTACTGAGAGCCAAGCTACTCTGAAGCCTCACTGAAGAGCAGACGAAGATCCTTTTTCTAGGAACAGCCTCATTATATTGCTTTTGGAGGTGCCTAACAAGCAAGCCAGGGAAGAGTCCTGGAGAAGCTGGGCAGAGTTCCCATCCCAGTCAGGTCTTCTGCCTCTCTTTCGATGGAGGTCTTTTCTGCCTCTCTTCTCTCTCTCTTCTCCCTCTCTCCTACCAGCTGGTCCACACCCTTCTTCCTCAAAGTCATGTGAGGATCAGCAAGGTGGTCCGTTGGTGCCCCTTCTGTGTGGTGCTTAGTGCCTGCCCCCAGCTGTCCCTGTGTGCCTGAGATCCCGACTCAGCAGCCAGCGCAAGTGATGCCCAGTTTTTGAAGGCTGCAGAGAGACTTAGCTGCTCCTGGGCCACCTGCTGCAGTGCTGAACAGATGAAGGATATGGTGCAAGCCCCTGGTGTGTAAGTTGCCCTGATCTGGACAGATTTTTATGAGAATTGCAAAAACATTTTAAATGACTAATGTTGATCCTTGTTTCCTTATTCCTGTCTCATATTTCACACTGATCCTAGGTGTGTTTTAAGAAGGACTCACAGATTTCAAGTGCTTTTTTTCTTCCTGACTACCTTCTCCACTAAATATGACTGGTTCTTTTTGTGAAAAATTCCAGAAAGACTATCTGAAACAAACATACAGTCTGGAGGACTTCAGCTGGAGAAGTCTGTCTGGAAAAGTTGAAATGAGGAGTATAAGGATTGAGTCACGTAAGAATGGTTTTCTACAGGAGGGTTAGAAAGGTAATTACGCATACTGTGTGCTAGTAGTCATCTACGATGTCTTCTGAGAAGAGGAATAACAGCTGATAGAATATTGGGATTGCTGTATAATCAGCAGTGATGCAGTCTTTCCATTCACATAAGGATTCTTCTAACACCTCATTAATTTATTAAAACCAGATAGCAAATCTTGAATAAAATAATGGCAACGATCCCAGAATAATTAACCACAGATGGCAAAGTCTGTTTAGTTTAAAAACACACACACAAAACAGAGTACCAGTTATTGTAACTGTTGCTGTCATCTCTGAATGTGCATGTTGACTTATTAATGATTTTGGGCACAGTGAATGGTTATATCTTCCTGTATAATTAGTATTTGTTTTCAGCAGCTGTCGAAAGTTGTTGTTTTGTGATACTGAATAAATTATTTTAGAAACAGGGAATATTAACTATGAACCATCTGTTTTGGGATACATTAAAATCTCATTTAAAGATGATGTCTGAATAATCACTTTCTCATTTTGAACTTTCAAAAGCAGAACTTAGTTTTTAAACCACTTGAAGGCTCATGTTAATGTTTTGTGGTTTCCCCCCTCACAGATTCAACAGTATTTCTCTGCAAAGGAAAAGGATTCTGTCACTGATGATTTTCAAGCTTGCAACCTTCCCTAAATTATATGTACTTTTTCAATACCTGTAATGTGAGGTAATACACTTTGAAGGATTGTGTTGGACAGGTGAATAAGTTTTTCAAAGTATCCTTATAAGCCTATTACTCTAAATTCAATTTGATAAAGCAGTTATAACAATATAATGCATATTTTTATAGGCCATATGTTCCCTTTTGTTAGGCGGCAGGATATCTCCCAGGCTTTACTTCTCGTCAGAGCTCTTTCTCCAACAGATGAAGGCAATAGGAGGCTCTCTGTTGAAGCAGAAGTGTTACAGGGTCCAAATCCTCTGAAAGCTTTTATTGTGCAGATAATAGAACTAGGGGATCTTTATATAGCACACATATCCTGTGCGCAGCATGCCTGAATGTACTGACAACGTGTAAACCAATGCTTGGTAGGTTTTAAGAAATGCAGAAGGATGTGTGTGCCCTGTGATTTCAGAGGAAGCAAGTGGCAGAGATGAAGGCACAACAAGCAGGAATCAACTTAAAGTTATATTTTCAGTCTATGCAGATTATCTTAGGTTCCTTTCTTGTTTCTACACAAAGTCATTTCTGCAAGTCAGTTAGGTAATACATAGACTGAACCAGCTTTTGGCAGGCCATATCCCTTTTCACTAATTGTGGAGGAAACCTAGGTAACCCTGTTACTGGACACATATATTTTAGGTGACTATACAAAATGAATGTCACCCAACACACAGTTGCTTCACAGCTCTCACCCATGTAGCCTGACTACCAAGTTCAGTTCAGCTTGAAGGGCAAGAGATTCTTCTTTTTTTTATGTACCTCTGAAAAAGAAATGCACTCTGTTAATCTTGTGCACTCTATAGAGGAGATGAGTACCTTCCATGTACAATGATCTCTACAAACTAATTTTCTATATTGCAGCCTATTGTATCTCTCATAACACAGGGAAAGAAATAACTGAAATGAATTTTTTTCTATTCACATAATATCTATAGATACGATGATGTAGAAAGTGCTCCACAGCTATGATTATCCATCTCTTCAGTATGTGGACTACTGCAGAGAACAAAATACATCACTATTTGATTGATGATAACTAGGACTGTACCAAATTTTCTTCCTTAAGCTTTCACTCAAAAGGATACATAGTTTTCAGATAAATTGATTTCATAAACAATTTTGAACCGGGGAGCTTTCATCTGTTTTCTGTTTAAAGAAATCAGAATGATGGCTGATGTATTTCAGCTGACTCCCAGCAAATATTATTCATAATCTACCCTAAATATTTTAGGAACCAAATGGGCTAGATGTCTCTTGTAATTCCCAGGGTAATACCGCATCTTTCCAAAGTAGATTAGCCGTGAGTGTTCACTTCAGTCCTATAATATTTCATCATCCATGGGAAGTAAAGGGTCAAGAAAGTTTGTGATAGATTTTGAGACAATTTAACCTGCAAAAAAATTGAAGTAATCTGCTTTCAATTGTTACTTCCTCTCAGGCTGTATCTACATGGTGCTTTTGACTAAAGTCTCCATGTATAGACTGTGTGTGAAGCAAACATGCAGTTTTCTTAATCAGAAGTAATAGTGAAGACCTGGCTGTGCCAAGCCTTTAATGCACCCACTGTCCTGGTGGGTGAGAACAATATCACTGGCTTTATCCTCTGATGTTCTTTCCCTAAAATATCTTCCAGGGAGTGGATTGGCTTTCTCACAATTGGCTAAAAGAAAACCTGAGTCTATAACTGTCTCAGTAAAAATTATACCTTGTCTCCAATACACAGAATGCTTCAGGAACAGAAGACACAGACTTCCCTGTGTTGGCAACTGGGAAACCTCCAGTGTCTTGGTGCCACTTGCACATTGCACCTAGGTAATGTACACCTATCCTGACTAATACTTTATGGTAAAACTGCCACTGAACCTGGATACAGGCGGCTGGTAAGCACCTAAGCAAACCTGGATAGGCCTGTTTTCTACGTAGAGAACAGGACCTGGAATTTCTGCCCAGCAGATCAATTCCTGCAAAACAGCAGTCAGTTTATGTGGACTTTGAGCAGAGAGCTAAATGTGCGTTAAAATTTGTGTTTAAAAATGCCAACAAACTCTTCATTAAAAAGGAACATTTTCAAAGTAAAAAGATTAAGTAAACTCTTGCTGGATTACTTTTTTATTGCAAAATACTATTAAATCAGAGTAATATGTCATGAATAAGCACATTGCTATCAAACTTTTCTGAATAAACGTTAGGAAAAAAAAGTTATTTATACTTTCTCTCCAACATATTTTGAAAAATGTAGCTTTGGAATTTAAAACCATGTGTTCTTCTCATCAGAAAGAAAGTGCATTTTTACTAAATGAAAGATATAGGACTTAGAAGACCTCTAGTATACATATTTTAACAAATGGATGCTGGAAATCACACAGTTCTGAGCTTAAAACTTAGAATATTAACTGAACTCAAAGTATAAATAGGGACAAAGTTTTATCCTCTGAATGGAGATTTGAAGAAAACTACACTGCCGCATAGTGATCTAATCAGTACGAGAGAACTCAGCGTGAAACCCAGTGTTCCCAGACATACTGCCTTAAGAAATAAATTTAGCAGTCTTATATAGATTGATCAACAGTCTATTCAGAAGTTTTCCTCATAATCGTAAAACATTTTAAAGCTTTGTGTATGAAAGCCAAAAATGGAAATTTGTTATTAAAAGACACCTTCAGACACAGTGCTGGAGAAGTCTGATAGCCCTTTTCATGTCTCTTCAATATTTCCTGTCTTATTTTTCTTCCAGTGTTGTGTTTTAAATACTAGGTTTTCCATACGATTTTTGAAAAAGGGTGATTTTATTAAGGGTGTTATTTGCTTGTGGAATTCAATTGTTACACCTGAACCTTTTCTCTAAATGGAAAAGCCTTTTGTCCCTGCAATGAGAGTTAATTATACACAATTTTCTCTGTCTTGCACTTATAATTTTTATTGCTGAAGAAAGTCAGTCTCATTTTATAAAACAAAGAAGCTTTTAAGTATCAGACATTCCCCCTTCCTACACCCCTCCACCCTGCCCATTGAAAGTTATATTGGACCAAAAAAAATTAATAATCTAATGTTTTCCATGTAACAAACTGCAAAACCTTGGAAAAGCTGTCAGTTTGTTAACAACTAGTGCCTTTTCAGTAGCAGTCATCATCCTGCAAGCATGATCTCTAGCTGTGTCAGCTGTTACTATACCACTATTCCTGTGTTTCTCATTTTGGTACCCTCATTAAGGATGTCTAGATAATGCATCCTTCATTCTCAGCATAATTTGGTGAAAATCAGCCCTTTGTTGTCCTGGCATTCTATGACATGCAAGCTTTGAAGTAAGTTTTAAAGTGTTAATTGTCCTTTCACATTGCTTTTGAACTTTTAGTATCATGTTAGAATTTCCTAATTCTGTTTAGGGCCTATATTGGAAGTGCTGAGCTGGGGTCAGGAGGAGTTTCAAATGCTTAACACTGTGGAAAACCTGCACACTTCATAGGCAGTAAATGAGAATTAATGATGTAGGCACCCAGTGAAATGATGGGATTCTCATGACATGCATATTGATGCTATTGAAATAGGTGTGTGAAAAAAGTATCTGATCCACTTTAAAGGATTTATTAGAAATTACACTGGGAAATTGGATGACTTGCCAAGGCCATAAAGTAACTCTGTAGAAACAAGGGGAACGAATCCTAAGTCATATGAAAGCTGTTCCTTAAAAAGGAGAGTATGCCTACCTTTCTGTGTACACGCAGGGGAGCTCACCTCACCATTTGGATGAGAAAAGACTCAAAAAATGCCTAAGAAACCATTAGGTGGTAGGAATCCACACCTACTTTTTTCCTTCTCCAGCTGACGTGGTTCTTCCTAATCCCCAGGCTATTAAATGCAGATAGTTTATACTTCGTACACACAAGTCTCCTCTCTTCTTCCAAACAATACTTCTCTTCCAAAGAACGCTGTAAGCACAAAGACTGTTGGGCTTTTTTCAGTTGACTTTTAAAAGTTTTCAGCCTGTGTATTTTGTATCTAAGCCCTGATCTTTCCTTAAGTTTAACACTTCTCACCTGTCTCTCAGAAATCAAAAGACTGCTAATCTACTTGGAAGAGGAGAGTAAAGTTTTTGCTCTGAGAACAGTAGACAAATTTGCATGTGTTTGCATGCATGCAAAGCGCTGAAAGTCCTTAAGCTACCTAGCTAATTGCCTGGTCTCTGAGGTGCAGAGCTTTGAAATCTTTGAACCCATAGTTTTGTGGTCTGTAAGTCTATCCTAATGATCAGCTGACCAGAGTTTGGAGGTGCCCCTTGGTAAGTTCCTGTTGACATGCTAAACCACTTTCAGGGGAGCTCCTTTTGTGTGGGAAAGGTTTAGTACAACTAACAAAATGCGCAAGACTGTGCTAAGACTAAGCGGTCTATTTTTTTGCAATGGCCTCATGTACTGCTTCCTTGAAACTGTAGCTAGGCCTGAGCAATTTTGGTTAACGATGTGATGCAGCTTCTCCTGCTAGACAGTAGCATTTTCCTCAAAAATTGTTCAAGCCTATAATTTATCTTTGTCACGCCAACAGTACTGTTTACTGGCTTAGAGGGGTGCTATGGCATTATTAAAGAAATTGTAGGTGGAGGTGGGGGACCCAGCCATCTAGGAATACCAGCAAATTGTGGGCTGTACATGCAATCTTGCAACTCTTTTTGGGTGAATTACTTCTATTTAGAGATTTTCAGTTCTGAGGATAGATTTTTTGTCAAATCAGTCAAGGCTGACTTTGGATTTCTTCTTTTGAGCCTAATCAGGTAATTAATGAATTAAACATCCTTTTTGTCATGTGTTAGGTACCCTCTAACAAATAAAGAGGCACTAGAAACAATTTATGTGTTTCCAGGATTTAGGTTGTAAAGAGTCTGTAACGAAGAGATTGCTGTTATGTATTCCTTTATGACAGCTTTTGTGTAATGGTTAGGTCATATCACAGACTTCACAGAAAATGTTTGCAAGCTGTTCTGTTATTCTTTACCTGAAGGTGGATCTAAAGAACATTTTTCAATCTAGTGCTGAATAATTAATAGTCAAATTTTGAAGTGTACATGCATGCTTACCTGACTTTTGTTGGACAGTTATAAAGACTGATCAGATTTATTTTAAATAAAAAATAATTAAAATAGGATTTGGTCTGTATAACCCTCATGTGTTAGAGAAGCTTCAGCTAGACATTTTTTTTCATGAAGGGCCTTTGAGATGCTTTATTTCTGGCAAAAATCTTGTATATTTCTTTTTTTACCAGCATTCATAAAGGTGTTAGTATCTGGTCTGCGTATACTCCATACTTTCTAAAAGACAAAAGCAAAGATAAAGATCAGAATACAGTTCTAAAAATTGAACTAGAAAGATGACTTTTTAAAGAAAAATAAAAATTAGGAGATGGCTAAGCTTTATTTTTATCTCAGTAATCAAAGTTCAGGGCCGAGTGAAGACTGAATTTCTCATTTTGTTTCTCTCATGCCTATAATGGAGAAACATGAATGATGCCAGTCTGTAAAAATCTTGGATGAAAGCATTCATATTCAGAAATCTAAATTAAGAGTAACTGAATCTGGGTTGTTAGGGTAGCACTTTGGATCGAGCGCTCCACTTTATTAGCCAACCCTAAAAATACGCGAAGAGCCCAGAAGAGGTCCTTCCTTCCAGCATCGGAGGCAATGGGCAGATGAGTTTGACTGATGGAAGTCGTGATGGTGGCAATAAGGATTCGGTTCAACACAAAGGCAAGGCTGCAAAACGGGGCTCTGTGTGGGTGTCCCCTCTTTCATAGTGCTCCCTGGATAATTGCTTATGAATCCACACAGCAGGTGGAATGGGATAAAGACTCTGTGGCCAACCTCTGTGATAACACTGGGGAAGATGGGATCTGGAGGGTACCATGGAGCTGATAAACTGCACAATTACCACCCTGGGCCAGGAGTCTGTCAGATTTTGACAAAATGTTGTCCTTTGTGTAACTTTACTCATTACAATGTCATTATACCAAATACCATAATACCGAAACACACCTCCATCCCAAAGGATACCCACCTCCAAGGTGCAACCACTCCTCCTTGCATTTGCATCCTGAATTTTCCATAAAATATACCTATAAATGCAAGGTGAGAGAATTTTATACCAATCATAATAAACCTGTTTATGACTAGAGTCACTCAAGCTCCACCTTGATGCTAAAAGATAATATAAAAATGGCTTGGAATGTCAGTGGAGATAGCCATCATAAATTTCCTCAAACTTCTGGGATTAGCTGATGGGCGGAGCTTTTCTTTCCTCCCACTGGGATGCCTTTGGCTAAGAATTTGGACTTCTTCTCTGGGAAACTTAAAAAACTTTATAGAATTGTTTTTGATTTAATGCATGTTATAGTCAGGTTGCATTATTTGTAATCTTATTATTTACATGTGCTTTTGTAGGTAGTAAATTTATCACCAGCAAACCAAAAGAATGTGTACTTCTGTTGCTTTAATAAGCTGCACTATTCATTGAGCTAACCATAAAAGTTCCTCACTGGATGCCACCAAACTTTCTAAATTATGGCCACGTGAGTCCATGGAGTTCAACTAAACTGAAAATACATCTGACTTGTGATAGTTCAATAAATTGAATATGACTGGACTAATAGTGGCAAACTGTCCCCCCCTCCTGCCCCCCTCACCACTGTCGTGCAACAAATGTTAAAATAAATATTTATAAATTAACTTCCATTAGGACAGAGAAGAGCCAGGAGACTGAATGCTTTGGATGTCAAACTTGCAGGCAGTCTGTTAACTTGCAGTTAGTTCTTGCCATGTGACTTTTCCTAATATAATATGTTTTCTTGGGAAGTAATTGCATTGTCTCCACTCTGTAGTACTATAAACTTAGCAGATACAGAGAAAGTACAGAGATGCTGAGCTGTTCACAGGTCTGATCTTGTAATATAGAGGTTGTATTATTATTATTATTTACAAAACAACTGATTCAGAGATGCTCATCACTTGGAATATGACACACCGTATGTTCAGTGATTCAGTTTCTATAATTTCCATTGCACTGCCTCAGACATTGTATTTGGTTCATTAAAACCTAGTATTCTACTTCCATTTCATCAGATTTTTTTATTGCATGTCTGCACAAAATATTCAAAGTAGTATTTTGGGGGCAGCTGTAAGCCAAATTGCTGACAGCAAAAATAGGACTTGACATCCCATAAACCACCATCCCCAAGATTTTTAGTGAGGGTGAATGACTTTTTTGTGGTTAAAAACTTTATTAATCCAGCTGCCACTGGAGTCATTAGGAGACTTTTCCAGAGACAGTGCAGAGGGCTCTGCCCTCTTTAAGTATTGGCCTTCATAACAGAGGATTTTACCCCTCAAACCAGAAACGAGCAGAACACTTTGATTTTGATTGAGCAAAACCAAAATGAAAAGAGCTGCCGATTTTGAGGCTGTTTTGCTTGATCCAGCTTTTGTTAATCTGTAAAGTAACCTTCATTTAAAATAATTTCTCTTCATAGCAGGAGCTTGGCTGTCATACCAGTATGGTTGTGCATGGGCTGTGTTGCGCTGGGACAAGACTGACTGTGTATCCCAGGTCCCTAGGAACCAGGAGAGAAACACTGCTGCCTCTCCCCTCCCTTCCCATTGCCGGACATCTACCCTGAAGTGAGCAGAGAAGTAGTTTTCTTATAAAATGCATCTGCCACTTAGTATTTGGGGCAACAAATGCATTTAAAAAAGAAAGCAGCATTAAAGTATGATTTTCAATCAGTAACTATTAATTGAAGTTCATTTTTAAAAGTTGTACATGCTCACAGTCTGCAACACTTTGCACAAACGAAGGGTGTTGTACCTTCTTGGTGGCCGGGAGATTTCAGGCACAAAATGTTGCTGTTTTATTAAATTTACCACTATGGCCAATGTCTTTCTGCTGGTTTAGTTAGTCATCTCTAGCTTTAATGATGATATTTAAATGTCAGTACTGTTTATTTTACTGGAAAATTCAGGCTGTTTATCCTCTCTGGTTGGATTCATGGGTATTAGAGGCAGAAATACATTGCTAGCTCTTTTTTGTCCTCCCTGTTGCCTAAGGCAACTGCAGGCGGAGATAACGTCCTATCAGCATTAATTTAAATGCCATGGCATTCTAAGCCATGACAGCCTATGTGAGAGAGTTTATTATGGAAAACATATGGATGTACAAGGAGGTAAGGGTGCTGGGTCAAAGTCAGGCATCAAATGTTATTGGAAAAGATTTTTTGCACAGGATTTGGAAGTTACACATCCTGTTTCTACTCATTGCCCATCAAAAGCAAACCTCTAAGGGGGCTCAGAAAATACCCTGTGACCCCTGTGCAGACGCCTGTTGTTAGAGTGGCTTAACAGTGTATTGTCCTTAGCTGTTCTCCCTGCCCCACTGCAAGGTGTTGTTACAGGGGTGGTGGGGTGGGACATGCATGCTCTGCTCCAGTTAGCAGTCAGAGGGAAGTTCTAAGTGGCAGTGCTAAGGGTAATAATCTGAATCTGCATCTCTTCCCTGTCCCTACTGCAAGAGTAGTAAACTTGAAGGAGGGGGGGGAGGGGCTGCAGACATCACATGGGTATGTGGTATCTAAAATGGTATATGAGGAAATATGGCATACTGTATGCCTTGAGGGACCTGAGGAGTATGCAGCAGGTTAGGAACTGCCATGTGTGATGTTATTTTCTGCCAGCAGCCGTGAATCAGCAAATCCAAGAGCTAAGGTTGACCTGTGCCATCTGCCCAGTTCTCTGTGGAATTGTGTCCCAGCAGTGGGACCACACAGTGGTGAAGGAAAACATTTGTTAAAATATTGTTTTCTTCAGTGTGGTTATACAGAATGTCGCATTTTCAAAACTGTTCTTTGTTTAATAACAGTTTTCAGCTCAGCAATTTGGCATGTGGCTTTGAAGCTAGGAACAACGTCACGTGAAACATTAGGCTCTAACTTGACTTCAGCAGCCCTTGCGCTGCCGCCCACTCTGCTCACAGCTCAGAAGCTGTTTCATTACAATCCCTTCTTTCAGCAACTCCATTCAACTGTTTGAAGTTTGGGACCAGATTCTGCTATATAAACTTTTTAGCCTATGGGCAGGCTTTTCCTTCTTCAAAAGGAAGAATAATTGTAGCATTTTAATGGTCCCTGTTTGTTCCTGGTGCAATGTGATGTCAGTGAGATTGTAGTAAGCTTATCTCTGGCCTAAAGATGCAAGAAAAGTGATACCTGAGGTGGCTTTCTAAATGTGATTTCTTGAAAAAAAAAAAAAAGAAAAACCGACAAAAACCACCTGAGCCTGTATTCAGGCTGATCCTAGGAGGTATGTATTTACTGCTTAAATGCAAGTTTCACTGCCAGGGAGCTGGACTGGTTTCTGGGTGTAATTACAGAGGAGTGGAAGGTGACACCAACATACTGTGATTTAGGGTGGAGGCAGACCAGATAAGTAAATGTTTAGGCGTATATAGACAATATAGGAGACACCATTGAGCCTTAGAGATCTCAGGTGAGGAGACGTTTACACTGGTAGTTGTAATTTCCCTTTGTTTGTCTGTGCAGGGCATAATTCATTAGCATTTTGTTCCTGTTACTGTTCCTCTGGACATAAGGGGGGTTGTGGTGGTGTCCTGTCTTTGCTTGCTCCCACATAAAGGGCTGGAGGCAACAGGCCTGTGCAACAGGTCTCTGCTCTGGTGAGACCCCAGCTGGAGTCCTGTGTGCAGGTCTGGAGCCCTCAATATAGGAAGGACAGGGACATGATGGAGCGGATCCAGAGGAGGGCCACAAAAATGATGAGGGGGTTGGAGCACTTCTGCTACAAGGACAGGATGCGGGAGCTGGGATTGTTCAGCCTGGAGAAGAGGAGGCTCCGAGGAGACCTGATAACAGCCTTTCAGTACCTGAAGAGGGTACAGACCTGAGTCTGTTTACAAAGGCCTGCAGTGACAGGACAAGGGGCAATGGCTTTAAGTTGGAGAAGAGCAGATATAGATTGGATAGTAGGCACAAGTTCTTTACTCTGAGGGTGGTGGAACACTGGAACAGGCTGCCCACGGAGGTGGTTGAGGGCCCTTCCCTGGAGATATTAAAAGTGAGGCTCAGTGAGGCCCTGGGCAACCTGGTCGAGTTGGGGGGGTCCTTGTGACAGTTGGTAGGTCAGACTAGATGGCCTTTGGATGTCCCTTCCAGCCCGGACCATTCTATGATTCTGTAACTTGCTCCCCTTCCTCACAACATCTGTCCTAGGTTAACCTTGGCAGAAGAAAGTCTAGAGGGCTTGTTGGTTTATGGATTTGCTGCACAGACTAGTCCCAGTCAGGTTAGGGGACCAGTTGCCACTCTTGCTGTGGTCCCGTAGCTCATGTCTGTCCCTCTGGAGAGAAAGCAGGTGGCTCTGTCTCCAAGACTGTGCCTCATGTGCACACCCCTGGCAGGGCCTTCAGACTTGCTGCTCAAAACCCATCTGTGATCCAACAGCTTCTTTAGCAGGCTTGTTAAATACCTGGCAGCACAATGAGCTCAGGTTGCATACGTATTGTATCTTAAGGATCTTAGGTGTCCCACAAGAGCAGAGTTGCTGTTTTCAATGGAGCTGAAATAAAAGTGCACAGTGTTGACTGCTTTGGCTCTGGTTTAATGCTACTGAGTCCTCTGCTGTCCCCAAACACTAGGCGTATCTCTGTGAAAACAAATATGCACAACACAAGTAAAAAATTGTATTTTCTCTGGACAACTTCACAGAAATTCTTAAAATGTTTTTGATTTTTTGGTTTTTTTTCTCCCTCTAGGCAAAAATTATCATCCTAAGAAAAGAAAGTAAAAAAACAACTAAGGGAATAAAAGCCTCCTAGAATAGATGAGGAATCAAGTTCCTTTATTAAGACTAAATTATTTGGCTTGCAAAAGCAATAATTTTATTCAGCCTCTCCAGATCTCAGGCCCCTGAGTGCAAGGCCCTCTGGGAGACGGTGTGTGCCTGTAGCTGAATCCCTTCAGTCTGTATCATATGAGCTGGCCACCGGCACCAGACCCTGGCTACCAGCTGGACTCACCGCACAGCCTGTGCCAGGGTGCATTGCTATTGCGCTTCACACCCCTCTGAGGGGATGTTATAGATTTCTCATGTTTTATTTTCTTCTCACTTACTCAAATTCATGTTAGTCAGAAGCTAAAGGTATTATTATTTCATGATGCTGATCTTCATACATAAATATTAGATCTAAGGAGCTAAAACTGGAAGAGGGGTAAAAAGGTCACCTAGTCTCTGATCTGCTCTTGCTTCCTTTTGAAGTTATCAAGAATTTTGTCACTGTGTCACAGTGGGAATAGGAACACTTTCTTTTATGATCGAATAAGGCTGGCTTTCATATAATTGGTATCTGAGATCTGAAAATATTGTACAAATAATGAGTATGTATGTATGCCAAAGCTGTGTATATGTATGTATGCTGCTTGTAAGGAAGCCCCACATGTACTGCTTGTAAGGAAAGAACATATTATGCTTACCATTTCCCTTTTTTGTCTAATGGCTGTAACTGTAGTTTAAATTATCTTTTTGACACACATACTTTACTGGCTGCAATGAACATCTTCTTGAGAAAAGACCCTTTTTTTTTTTTCTTTCTTTTTTTTTTTCCCTGTAATACAAACTTGNCTTGTGAAAAGTGCGATTCACATGTCCCTAGCTCTTTGGTGGCTTTGCATTGTCTGCACAGCAGCATGGTCCTATCAGTGAGAGATGCAATGCTTTCCCTCTAAGTGCCAGCAAAAATCTGGAACGCGTCTCCTATGAGGAAAGGTTGAGGGAGTTGGGGTTGTTCAGCCTGGAGAAGAAAAAGATCCAGGGACACTTTGTTGTGGCTTCTCAATACTTAATGGTGGCTTAAAGAAAGATTGGGACAAAAGTTTTTGCAGGGTTGGGCTGATAGCAATAGGACAAGGGGTTATAGTTTTGATCTAAAAGGAGGTAGATTCAAACTAGATTTACGGAAGCATTTTTTTTTATGGTTATGGTGGTGAAGTGCTGGAACAGGTTGCCCAGAGAGGTGGTAGATGCCCCATCCCTTTAAACACTTGAGGTCAGGTTGGGCGGGGCTCTGAGCAACCTGATGTGGTTGAAAATGTTCCTTCTCATTGCAGAGGGGCTGAACTAGATGACCTTTAAAGGTCCCTTCCAACCCAAACCATTATATAATTCTGTGGTAGTTCTATAATGCAGGTTTAAACTCTCAAAGTTGCATAAAGCCTGTCAATTGTAATGAAGGTACAACCCATTTAACCCTGATGCAGCTGTGGTGGTCCAGCTCAGTGACAGCAGGGAGCAGTGAGACTGTGGTGTCACTCAGGTCACACCAGGACTCATGCACCTGTAATTGTGTGGGTAAAACCTCATGCTTGCAAAGACATTAGACAACTGAATTTTTTTGCTGTAGACCAAGGTACCCATGACACAGAGTGTGTTAAAGACCAGTTCCTCTGCTGGGGTGAATCCGGGTAACTCTGCTTTCAGAGGGTGATTTTGTAAAATAGAACCCATAGCTGGCTCCTCGTGATGGCAGGGTGTGTGACACAAGAAGAAAATATGTGGAAATAAACTGGCTTACAATTACAATTAAAAA
>VXBW01005518.1:83186-115855 GCA_013400375.1 Thinocorus orbignyianus
CTTTTTTTTTTTTCTTTCTTTTTTTTTTTCCCTGTAATACAAACTTGTGAAAAGTGCGATTCACATGTCCCTAGCTCTTTGGTGGCTTTGCATTGTCTGCACAGCAGCATGGTCCTATCAGTGAGAGATGCAATGCTTTCCCTCTAAGTGCCAGCAAAAATCTGGAACGCGTCTCCTATGAGGAAAGGTTGAGGGAGTTGGGGTTGTTCAGCCTGGAGAAGAAAAAGATCCAGGGACACTTTGTTGTGGCTTCTCAATACTTAATGGTGGCTTAAAGAAAGATTGGGACAAAAGTTTTTGCAGGGTTGGGCTGATAGCAATAGGACAAGGGGTTATAGTTTTGATCTAAAAGGAGGTAGATTCAAACTAGATTTACGGAAGCATTTTTTTTTATGGTTATGGTGGTGAAGTGCTGGAACAGGTTGCCCAGAGAGGTGGTAGATGCCCCATCCCTTTAAACACTTGAGGTCAGGTTGGGCGGGGCTCTGAGCAACCTGATGTGGTTGAAAATGTTCCTTCTCATTGCAGAGGGGCTGAACTAGATGACCTTTAAAGGTCCCTTCCAACCCAAACCATTATATAATTCTGTGGTAGTTCTATAATGCAGGTTTAAACTCTCAAAGTTGCATAAAGCCTGTCAATTGTAATGAAGGTACAACCCATTTAACCCTGATGCAGCTGTGGTGGTCCAGCTCAGTGACAGCAGGGAGCAGTGAGACTGTGGTGTCACTCAGGTCACACCAGGACTCATGCACCTGTAATTGTGTGGGTAAAACCTCATGCTTGCAAAGACATTAGACAACTGAATTTTTTTGCTGTAGACCAAGGTACCCATGACACAGAGTGTGTTAAAGACCAGTTCCTCTGCTGGGGTGAATCCGGGTAACTCTGCTTTCAGAGGGTGATTTTGTAAAATAGAACCCATAGCTGGCTCCTCGTGATGGCAGGGTGTGTGACACAAGAAGAAAATATGTGGAAATAAACTGGCTTACAATTACAATTAAAAAATCCAGACACCCAGGCATTTACATTTTTATTACGTTTCTTAAAGTATCTAGTCTATATGTGTTGAACAATGGAAAAGGTGGCTGCTGAGGGATGGAAGTTTCTCCATGGTAAGAAGGGAATAAACCCATTCTTTATCCTTAGCTCTCCCTAAAATGCCTGCACAGTTTCTTCTTTTCTGTTTGCAAAGAGTCAGCCTATTCATCTGTCAAATGAAAGAGAAAGGAAATGTAATGCTAGAATCAGCTTTAACACAAGGTGGTAAATACAGACCACCCCCAAAGTTATAACACCCGTAGACTTCGGAAAAGCTGGTAGTCAGGTTCAAATATCACAGTTTAGACTCATTTTTGCTTGGTACTGTTCTTAACTCCCACATCATAGAATTCTGCATATTAGTTTCCTGTATTTCTGTTTCCAGTTCTTCCTGTTATCAAGGGCTTTTAAATTAGAGTTTTATTACAATATATCACAGCAGTACCATTCACTTGATGACAGATTTTTTTAAATCACTTAATTTTTTTTTCTGATCAAAGAGCCACCACAGGAAATCTGATAAACTATCAGAGGCTCCTTCCCCTGGAGTCAGTAGCACATTCATATTTTTCATATTCGTATTTGCTGTCATCGCCACAACTCTGTTTCAGATCAAGGGAAAGGGAGACTTTTTTTATGTGGGAGGGTAGGCTTGAACCCTGCAAACTTAAAATGGGTACCATTTGTCTTGCTTTAAATCATCCGGGGTTTTAAAAATCCTTTAAAGCTTTTCATTTTCTGTATGACCAGAAAACACCCAGTTCATCTCCATGTTCAAAGTGATGAACTTTGGAAGAAGCAAATTATCATGTGTTGTTAATTCTCTATAAACAACCACGTTTCCAGCAGTCAGCTGGCTTGAATTAAGGCGTTATTAAGCTTTCATGTCTAGAAAATATTGTGTGTACTGCTTTGAAATTGTAGAATAAACCCAGCAGTTTTTTATTTTTCTTGAATATAAATGTGTTTCCTGTATGCATGTATGTGATTATTTTTTTTAGATACAAAGAGATTAAAAAAGCAGAAAGGTTGGGGAATCCTGCCTAGTCCTTCCATCCTTTCCTTGTCCTTTGTTGTGCATTGCCAGGCACCCGGAGCAGCCTCTGGGGCAGGTATTTGCACCCCTGGGTGTGAACATTAGCAGAGCACCACTAATCTGGAGATTTTTGCAGCAGGGTGATCTCTGTGCTGGGATTTACAAGCTCCCAGCACTAGCTTCAAAGGAGCATCGTTATTTTGGGGCATAAATTCTCGTAGCAGTGGGACTGGTAACTGTTCTGGGTAAGGGCTTTCTGCAGATGTAGGACAGCAACAGAATCAAAGCTCTGACTACTTTTCTTTAGCTTAGTAAGGCTAAAAATACCCCAAGAATCATACACCGCCCTCTAGTGCCAAATGTTGAAATACTTTCAAGATGTGAATGTTAAAGAAGAAGGTATTTACTGTTTATTAGATGCGCATTTTAGATCAGTGCGGATTCACAGGGAGCTGTTGTTACACTGCACTGCTTGAGGGAGAGGTCTCACTCTTCAGTGCTGCCCTCGAGCAAGCAATGAGGGATTATCTGTGTCAAAATGAGATGTGTAGCTACAGTTTACAAAAAAATTGGAGCTGCCTTTGGTGTGTGAGCACAGGCCATAAAACATCGCTGGTGCTCAAGACGTGCTCTTTCTGGGTTAATGGCATCAAGGAGGCAAAGCTGTGGCTATGACAGGTACCTCTGCCAAGCCAGCACTTTTGTCCATTACCATGAATACAAGGACATCCATTACTGCCTTTGTGGAAAACAAAGGGAAGAAGAGTGCATTGTCACAGCAAATACACTCCATGGTGACTGCTCTGGCTCCAAGGGGGTTGCTGTGCTTCCACTGACTTTTCTTGTCTTGGTTTTGGGGATGAGCAGTGGTGGAGCCACCTGGCCAAGACCTGTGACCTGCTTCTCCCCAGGCACTTGGACCTCTGCATAGCAGTGTGCCCTGGGCTGTGTGGCTGGATAAGAGCCTTGCCTGGCTTTTCCACACACCTCTGCTCTTCATGAGCCCCCCATCACTGGTTCTTCACAGGCATGTGAAGCGAAAAAGTGGATGTGTCCACATTGGTATTCCTCCCCCAAATTGCTGTTGCCCCTGGTACCTGAACAGAAAAACAACTAATACAAATACAGTTTTGTATTTGCAACAGCAAATTCTATAAACAACTCCCATAGAAAGCCTCATTTCAGTCCCCAAAGTACACAGGCTATAGTTCCTCCAGGAGCTGCACAGTGTTTCACAGACACTTAAACCCCAAAACCCCAGAAGGCAGGTGCAACCTTGCAAAAATCAATCCCAGTTTCTTTCAAGCTGACTTCAGCTTGACCTCCCTCTCCTTATCCTGTTATGACCTGGTCAAGAAATTTAAAAAGAAAGACTTTTTTCTGAATTCAAAATGATCTGATATCTAAGTACTCTCAATTGTCCAATATCTAGGCAGACAGGGAAGGAGCATGGATAACAGGGGGGAGGGGGAGAAAACTAGAGCCATCTATGCATATTAGAACTGTTCCATACCTAAAAGGCCATGCTGCGTGCGAGGTGGTTTTGAAAGTCCCTGCTGGTGGGAACATGGTGCAGGCTGTGCGAATTGGGCGTGCAGGGCACCACAAGAAGTTGTGTGAGGAGTACTGGCTGAATTCCTGTTGAGGTATCCCTTCTGCTTCCAGGACTAGTCTGGCCTTGGGAACAAATAGTTGCGTTTGCAGCAATGAACTTGAGCCTGGCTGAAGCCACGTCACCCCTGAGGAGAAACATCATCTTTGCAGATAGCTACATCTTTGGACGCTACGCATATGCTGAGGTGAAAAGAGGAGCACACAGTATTGTCTGTGTCTCTGGACTGTCCCACCCCATATTTTGCTTCACAAGATGCTTCTAAATTATAACAGCATAAAGAACAGCTTATGCCCCCTTGCTCTGAAGAGTTGGGGAAACTTTCCTTGGGGACATAAAGGTCATTTCCAAACTCAGCTGACATCATTAAGTTCGAGAAAGCTGCCTTGCTTCTGTTAGCTTTTTCATTCTTACCTCTATTTTGGGAAAGAACCCTAATTCAGAATCTTTCAGGCTGCAATTGAGTGAAATTTGATTTTAGCTCCTCTTTTTTTCCAAACCATCTACTCCATCTCCACTTACTTGTCTTTCAATATTTTTAACGTAGACTGTAGCTGAGCAACAAACGTGGTTTTACTGCTCTTGAAAGCATTTGGAGTGACCATTGTCCTAACCTCAGGCCACATGAGGCATGAGCATCTAGCAAGGCATCTATCACCTTTCATTTGAACAGAAAAGTTTATTCAACCAACTATCATCAATACCTAGAAGTTACTGAAACCACTCAAGAACACTTATTTTATACTTGAACTACATAGTCAGGTCTTTACTGACCACACCATTATGAACTGGCTCTGCCAGGCTCCTGGCTTCCTAATGCTACTCCAAATAAAAACTGTTAGCAATGATTTTTTGACAATAATATCATCAGGACTTAATGTGAGTTCATGCAGAAACTCAATTTAGTAAGAAGGATTTATGGATGTGGAATTGCTTTTTAGACAAAACCCACAGTTATTAATTATTCAAGGGCTATATATATCTGCTTATAATTTCTGGAAACATATTCTCCTAAAACAACAGTATTTGTTTTCATTGTTCCTAAGGGGAATTGTAGGTGCCTTTGCTCACATTCAGCTGTGCTTAACGCTGCTACCTCTGCAGTGTTTCAGGCTTTCATCCCACTAAGTCACCTCTCTTCATAAACTGCTCCTGTGAGCTTCATTCATCCACAGCACACTAACATATTAATTCATGTCACAACTATTTTTCCTCAGGATTTTGCTTGTTGCTGAAAGATAGCTGCAGAGATTAGATTTCCTAACTCTGTTACTTGTCCTCCTGTTGGTTACGGAAACACACTTTTATTAGACCCCCTGTACAGCAAAACTCAAGACAGTTGCTGATCTTGAACCAACCCTGATTTGTAACTTGTCATGTTATTATTATTCATAAGCTAATAGGGTTAGCAATGAGTCCTTCTTTCAGCTCTAAGTGTTTAAGGCATTTCCTGAGGGTAAGGACATAATGACAACCAATAGCAACTTAATTTGATTATTATATGGACCATTAATTAGGCTTTAGATTGATGGAGCAATGAACAGTATGTCTTTGCTAAGAATCACTTGGGACCCTCACATGTTGTAACTCTCCCATGCACCAGTAACCAACTAATTGCTATTCGTCATTACCACTAAAATTAGGATGCACTAGCTGTGCTACAGTAATGAGAAAGTTTTTCCTTTGCTGATTTTAGGTGTTGGATGACTCCCAAACCCAGGTAATGAAGTACTTGAACAGAAACCAGTACTTCTTTTTCCCAGCTCTGAATGATTTAATGGCTAAACCTGAGGACTTGGGAATGAAATTAATTCAGCTTCTTTTTGGAGCAGAACATATACAATACATGATGTTATTGAGTGTGGCTGCAAACCTAAAGAGGGAGATCTTCAAGAGTGGAATTTTTGCCTCCTTCTGGCCATGCTATTTTTAGCTAAATACAGGAAGATGTTACATGGTGTCTTCTTCTCTTTGCTGCAGTGGAAGATGCATGACCAGATCTGCTATGCACAGTTTATTTGTGATAGCTAATTGTGTGTTCATGTGAGTTACGCAGCCTTGCTATGCATTACAGATCCTGGGCATGGACTTGGTAAGCTACAGTATTGTAAACAAATGCAGAACTTTATTATGACATTTGGATTTGATGCGGGGGACTTGGGCCACTGGGTTTAATTCAAAGCAGTCTTGTAAAATCTTTGGTCTGAAAATGCTTGCAGAAGAGCTCAACACTTAATTTTCCTTTGCTGTTTGCCCAGCAATTTCTTGTGAAGTCTAGAGCAGCAGCATCTAACCCTGTAGGTTGCTACGGTGCCTTACTGCCTCACAAGTAGTATGTTGTGGCCTTGCCTGCACTCTGCCCCAGATGGGTGGGGTGGTGTTGGCCCCCTTGGTGACACGAGGTGGGCCCACATGGTGGGCTGTGTCTGTGGTCCAGTCCCATGACTCTTGTACTCTTCTCCCACTCCTGTCGTGCAGTTGGAAGTGAAACCATATGGCAGGATATATGCCAGTGGGTGCTTTTCTGAGGGTATGGCAACAGGGTGTTTGGATAGGTCAGTTTTCCTGGTGGCCTGAGTTCAAGACACCACCTGTATCATTGCAGCCACTGGATAAGATGAACTGGATCAATATTTTGACAATTTTCCACAGCATTCTCACAGAGAAACTGACTAGTGCCATGGATGGGTATATGCTTCACTGGCTCAAAAGCTGGCTGGAGGGAGGGCCAGGCCCAGGGAGTGGTGATGAATGGTGTAAAGTTCAGTTGGTGGCTCGTCACAAGTGGTGTTCCCTGCGGCTCAATGTTGGACTTGGCAGTGCTAGGTTAATGGTTGGACTTGATGAACTAAAAGGAATTTTTCAACTTAAATGACTCAATGATACCGCCCATTTTTCTCACCCCCAAAAAGCTGTTATGCACCCTTTTCCCTGCTTACATGAGGTGGGCCAGAGCAAACATCCCTTTAGTCCGGATTCCTGTCTCCCAGGCTTACCTTTGGTAGATGCTCAGGTAAATATGACTTTGGTCATGTACTAAGGATCTCTGTGATCAGGAGGAACAGGCAAGAGATGCCTCTTACCATTTTTTGTTATCCTCTCCATTGTATAGTTCTTATGTAGATTGGTGTCATTAAAATAACAAAATTACTTTACTGGAAGCTGCACCACTACTGGCTTATTTCACTTCGCAGTTCTAATTTCAGCCTTAGTGTTGCAAAGTTAACATTATTTCTATTCAGTAGATTCCCAGTGGCTGTCAGTCAGCAGAGCTCTATGAGATTAGTTTGTACCAGCTGAGCATCTGTCCCTGGAAATTTAAAATGTGGTGGAGCTCCAAGACTTGTAAAGATTTTAAGAGTAGTTTCTCCAGTCCTGAGTGGCATGTCAGATTGTCCAGTCCAAATTCACAGACAGCACTGCATAGCAAAATAATCAACTTACCCTTGTTAGGACCAGAGTGATGTGAATCTACATGATTGTACTGTGCTGATGTCTGTGCTCGCTGATTATCAGAGTGGAGCAGACACAGACAATACGGGTAAGATGCTGCTTCCATGTCCTACTGCTCTATCATTTCTACAGGAGCTTGTAATCCGCATTCTCTGAAGACAGGAACAATTAATTTAAATTGTACTTAGTTGCCATGAACTTTTTTTACCACTGAAAGCCTGGGCTATTTGAAAGTTTTGGGCTTTGCTGTTCTTGTACACACATTTGTAGCAGTTATTTGCCACTCCATTGCTCACAGCTTTTAATGCACCAATGAAGCAGACTCTTCGGAGCCAGAAGTCAGTTTAGTCAATGCGGTGAAGGTGCATTGGCTTTTTCTAACTCAGTATCTGCCCTTTTTTTAACACTAGATCAGATGAAAAACCTTTTAGGCTATCTCAAGCATGCACTTGATTCAGTTTCTTTTTCAGTTATGTACCCTTTTAGACACAAACTTCACTCCCAAATTATGTTTGCATTAACATATTTCTTACTGGTTGAGTAAGGCAAATCTAGCTGGATTTTTTTCTCCTATGAGCTTTTTTTTTTTCCTTTTAATCAGGCTTTCTTGTCCAGTGACTGACTGCTCCTGCTGTAATCGAGACAGTTGTGCTATATCTGTAAAAGACTGAAAAAAATAA
Organism: Thinocorus orbignyianus; assembly: GCA_013400375.1. Taxonomy (NCBI): domain Eukaryota; kingdom Metazoa; phylum Chordata; class Aves; order Ciconiiformes; family Thinocoridae; genus Thinocorus; species Thinocorus orbignyianus. Next base: position 91,009 of record VXBW01005518.1, read on the forward strand.
CGTAGCTCTGTTGTAAAGCTATTGGCAGGGATCATCAAAATGCAAATGGTCAGCACACCATGCCTGTGCAAAGGAAAGTGGAGAAGCTACTAGTGTTTTTGAGGTCTCTGTCAACTGTGCGCTTCTCTAAGAGCAGGGTGAAGGTATAGGTAAAGGAGTTATTGATGACACTTGCGAGGTTGCCACTTGCCTTTGTGGTCCTGGGTGCCCACAGCCCCTAATGGTGCAGTGGGGATGTTTAGGAGGAGAAATGAGGAAATGGCAGCCACGATTGCTTAAAAAAAGGGCAGAGGGGTCCCAGCAGTAAGTACCAAGAAAGCATTTTATGTAGCTGGCTTTTCTAGGATTTTGGCTGTCTTCATCTTTAGCAGCTGTGCATACTGTCAGAAGCTAGCAGTAGCGGGTTAGTAGCCTTAGTAAGTCCAGTGTTTTCCAGTTGTGTCTCATCCTTTTTGACTAAATCTTCACATACAGTAACCTGGACTTGAAATATTACAAGACTTTCCAAAGTTGACTGGAGGTGGCCCTGAGAAACTTTATCTGACTTTGAAGTTGCTTCTGCTTTGAGCAGGACATGGAAATTACAGCCTCCAAAGGTGGCCTCAAATCATTCCATTTCAATGGGATGCCAAAGACCTCACACCCAGTGAAGTAGCAGCAGGTTTCCTTCCACTCTGCAGAACTTCACTAAAATATAGATAATATTGGTCTGTGAGATACTCAGATAACTTGTGAAGTTCCGAAAAATGATAACTATCCTGCCTTTTCTGCATGGTCAGGAGTGCTGAAAATCTGCTTTCCTTTTCATTTTGATGGTGAGGTCCTAAAGGGTGTGTGGGGTCTGTGTACAACTATGGCATTGGGCCTCAGTGGCACCAGGCTGGAGTCCATTTCAGAGGGCGTCACGTTTAGGAGTGGGTCTGAGCTAGCTGGCTGCTGAAGCATGGTGCTATCTCCAGTTGACACAGCAGCCGTGGGGTCAGGAGTGTGGCAGGAAGTGAGTGGTACACACAATGTTTCTGCCAGGGACCAGCAGCTCACCTAAGCTGTCAAACAGGACCTCTCCTACCTGTTTTTCCTTCCCAGATCATATATATTACTACAATGTCCTTAACTGTTGCACAGATGCAAGTCCACATAGATCTGGTTAGTTTTTGCATTTCAGAAGACCTGGCTTTAAAAATAAGTGCTCTCAGTCTGGAACCTTACAAAACAAAATACTTCAAAATTTCTGTGAAAGTAATGAAAAGCTACCTCACAACCTAAAAGTCACAGTGTCTTACTATAATAAGACTGAAATGCTTTATGTTATTCTTTTTTAGAATGCTAAGCTTCAGTGGACTATAAATTGTGGAGTTTTATACCATCTACTAAGTGCTACCATCTCAATGAAATAAGATTTTATAAAGCAGAGATCTTTAGCTGAAATGTGTTGTGACAGCAGTGGTCGTAATCTGTAAGCCATAAGAAAACAGGACCCACATAAAGCATTTAGAGGTAGACAGGGATAATGGATTTCTTCCTATCAGCCATCTATAATCTTCAAAACCCCAGGGACCATCAACCTCAATTGACCAAACATGGAGAAAGTTCTCATATTATTTTTCTAATGCTTTTATTTTCCCCTTTCTTAACATTTTCTTAAATTTCAAAAAGGGAAAGTCTGCTGCAGTGAAAAAATGTCCCAGATCTGCCAACTTTATGATGCAAATTTAGTAGAAGGATTTGTAGATTTTATAACACTGTAGCTGTCATGGTTTTCTGGTAGTTCACTTGTTTCTTCTTATTTCAGAGCAACTCTGTTAATACCTTAATTTCACAAATAATCACCAGCTTTCATTTTGAGAGAGTGTAAAAGACATATTCCGCATCTTCATGTACAAAATCAAGGATGTGTCGTTCATATCCCTCTACCTATCTCATATATGAGATACCTGCTCTGGTCCTATAGGATATCTACTTTTACACTGTAATTTTTCCTTTAGTTTCTGCTAAGTAAGTTGATTTCCACGGTACTCCATGTTATGTCAGCTGTTTGAAATGGTATCAAGCTAAAACTTGTAATAGAAGTTGCTGACTTGGAATCACATTAAAAAGAAAAAAAAAAAGAAAAAAGAAAAAAAAAAAAAGAGAGTATTGCTTTGATCCCATTGGCCAAACTTGATATGTTGCCTGAGGGTGGGTTAACACTCTGATGTTCAAATTCGAGATCCACCCCCTAGTCCTCCAAACTCCAAAGACTTTTGTGGCCTTTTGATATTCTGAAAAACAGTTCTGATATGGGATGAACAATTTAATGTTTGAGTGGCACCATCTTTTTCCTGTGTAGTGGTAACTAACACCTAGCAGAAGCAGTCCTCTATTTAACTGATTGTTTTGCAGAAATATCTAGCATTTTGGATTAGTCCACATTACCTCTGAACTTCTTAGGGCTGCAAAATTAGCCTAGATAATCTTGCAAGGATAAATTGCCCTTAATTTTTCCAGTAATTTCTGGTAAGGCTTGAATGACTCCGTTAAGTAGTTTTCTCTGAGCAGTCTTGAAACTCCCAAATCAAAGACATGAAAATGAGTAATAATTTATCACAATAATAAAAACGGGTAACTGCTGACTACACCTTACAGCTTTGTGCATCCACAAACAGTCCTCATCCTAGGAGATAGTTTAGGTTCTTGGAAGACACGTCTTCTGCCCGGGGAGGAGATGGGAGCAGCATTATTGTCTGGCCAAACAGGAGGTGGCCAAACCGTCTCCTACAGCAGCTGGTGGTAACTCACCAGTAAAGGGGCAGTGGCACCTCATAACATCTTTCTCATACTGATGCTGACATTGTTTTGATATATTTGCATTTTGTATCTCTTACTGTGTGAAGGTTTTGACAAACTAATTTAAATTGACTTCTGTGAAAAGACAGTGGGTTTCTACTTACCTGCCATATTTCAGAGGACTGCCTGTGACAGAAAACACATACAGTCAAGCTCTGTACAGTGCTTTGAAAGAAAATAGAAGCAGAGGCAGATTTGATCGTGCTTACAAGATGGAAATAAAAGAACTGGTTACGTGCAGTTGGCTTTTTTGAGGACTGGTGCCAGAACTCATATTGGCAGTTTAGTAATGAATGAAATGATCTCAGGCAGTCAACAAGTTTAATCCCACCAGTGGTCCCTTGCAAGAACTTTGAGGTGCACTTGCTTGGGTTGTAGGGGAAACTGCCTGTGCCCCTATATGGACATCACCCCAAAGACTGATGGTTGGCATCACTAGAATAATACAGATTTTTCTCTTGTACAAATCAGAGTCAAATTTGGTCTCTAGGATTAGATTTATTGACGCTGTCGAGTCAACCGTTAAACTATTTGTGAAAATACAGATTGTAAAGACTTTCGCAGATGACTGGGGAGTTCTACCTGGAAGTCCTCTGCAAGTTTTTCCACATGAAGGAAATTTTGCATTTAGACTTTTGCAAAGCGTTGCCCCTACTGGGTGGTTGCAGTTTGTCCTGATCTCAGAACCCAAATGTGTCTTTAGTAGGGACCATAACAATCAAAATCCATGCTTTGTTTGAGCTTTCTTATGTTTGGCAGCTTCTTCCAGGCCTCATTATTTAATTACTTTTTGTGGAGGTCCCTGGAGTTGTTTTCAGTCAGATTTGGTTTTGGATGAAGGCAAGATTTTCTTTTTAGAAGTATCTTTGATAAAGTAAATGATGGAAAGGAACTGAAAAACTGTAATTCAGTCAAGATATTCACTTGCAGCATAGCCTGTGATAGCAGCTTGATGGAATTAAGGTTTTTCTGTTCAGTCCAGAAGCAGGTATTTTTATGTCAAGCTTAAGACAATAATTGGGATTTTTTTTTAGTAATGACAAAGAGTTTACATATTTTTTTAAATACCTGCAGTTTAGAAAATATTTTTTTTTCTAAATGTAGATGAAAAAATAGCATACTCTTAATTCAGACATGGAATACATACTTTCATTATTTATATTCTTTTGGTTTTGTGTTAGTGGTTTTGGCAGTACATCTGAAAATGAAATGTTACAGAGAAAATTAAAATCAGAGATCCTTTAAAACTATTTATAATGGCAGGATACAAACAATTACTGTGACTGGAAAAGTGAAGTTGCTATATCAGAGATGATCTGGCTGGCAACATCTGAACCATTGTTGGTAAGGAGACTAGGAACAAAGCTCAGGCCAACTGCCATTAACCATCACTGGGCCATTTTGTGGTGGTTGTGCCTTTCCACTGCTCTTGGGATACTTGTGATTTCCAAATTCCTTTTCACTCCCCTCCACGCCCCCAGATATTTAATTTACTTAAAGCAAGGCTGATCCAGGGCTCTTCAGCAGCTCAGGGATAAATAGACTTTGATGTCCTAATGTTTCTAGGCTGGCCAACTTTGGGGAGAAGCTCTGCAGATCTGGGGGTCTTGCTGTCTGGGGTGCTGGGCCCATGCTCCCTCTAAACTTGCTCTCCGGTTCCTTCCCTGGGTGGCCAGCACTCTGATGTGGAAAAAATGCCTGTTTTCATCAGCCCAGCAAACTACTGCCTGCAGGAATTGCCTGCTTTTTGCAGGCACTGTCAGTTCTGATATAAAATCTAGTCTGGAATGATTTCTCTATTACAGTAGATACCCACTGGCTTGGAACTTCTTACAAGCACTTAGTTGCTCCATCTCCTAACCCTAGATGATCAGCCATTGGGTTTGGCTTTGAAGTCTCCAGATAAATGCTTCAAGATACAGTGAAAAGAAAGCTCAGAGACCCACCCTATAATCAGGGATGGGTTGAAAAGGAGATCCAATTTAGTCTTTCTTACAACAGCTTTGTAAAGATTCACCAGAGCCCCACAGATACTGTATTCCTGAGCTAGAGTTTTGTACAGGCCAGTACACTAGTAAACTAGAATAAATCAAAAAGTAGTAAAGTAGGATATGGATTAGATTTCATTTTTGCTGATGGAATGCTGAATTTCTTCAGTTAATCCAGTTAAATATCTGCATTTATTCTATTGCCTCTGTGTTTTGTAGCTCATGTCCTAGATAATCCTGACTATGTGGCTGATTGCTTTCTAAATTTGATAGATGATAAATTTTGTCAATCTACTGCATACGGGAACAACTGGTTTCTTTTATCTTCCATGATGCCTGACCAAAGAGGTTTCGGATGGAATGGGCACCTAGTTCGTATCCAGCAGGACTACACGGTTGATACTGCCCAGCTATGATATTCTTTAAAGAATGGTGACAATGTTGCTCATCATAACATTGTGAGTAACTGAAATACCTTCCCTTTGTTGTCCCTCAGCAGAGGAACAGATGAGAAGTTGCTGTTGGAAACTTTCTGAAGTCGTGGTTAAATTAGATGTATTTCATCAAAGGCACAGTCCTTCCTGCTTGAATCCAACCCACAAACATCTAGCCAGTCTCTTTGTGACCACTTCTGGAGCAGCCTCTCAGATGGAAAGCAACAATGCCAAACCTTAGATTGTATTAAATCTGCAGTTCTCCTAATGGTAACACAAAGCTAGGTTTGACACACAACTACCAACCTGTCAGTCTCACCTCCGTGCCTGGGAAGAACATGGAACAGATTTTCCTAGAAGCTATGCTAAGGCACGTGCAGTAGAGGGAGGGGGTTCGAGACAGCCAGCATTTCTTCACTAAGGGCAAATATTGCCTGGCCAACCTTGTAGCCTTTATGATGGAGTGGACAAGGAAAGACCTACAGATGTCACCTATCTGGACAGCTGTAAGGCCTTTGATGTGGTACCCCATGACATCCTTCTCTCTAACATATGGATTTGATGGATGGACAGTTCGGTGGATAAAGAATTTGGTCGGATGGTTATACCCAGTGAATAGTGGTCGATGACTCAATGTCCACATTGAGATCAAAGATGTGTGATGTCCCTCAGGTGTCCATACTGGGACCAGTACTGTTTAATATCTTCATTAATGGCATAATGGGATTGAGTGCACTCTCAGCCGGTTTGCAGATGACACCAAGCTGAGTTGTACAGTTGACGTGCCTGAAGGATGCCACCCAGCTGGACACCCAGCTGGACAAGCTCAAGAAATGGGTCCAAATGAATCTCATGAGGTTCAACAATGCCAAGTGCAAGGTCCTGCACCTGGGTTGATGTATCAATACAGGCTGTGGGATGAAGGCATTGAGAGCAGCCCTGCTGAGAAGGACTTGGGAGTACTGTTGGACAAAAAGCTGGACATGAGCTGATAATGTACACTTGCAGCCCAGAAAGCCTGCTGCATCCTAGGCTGTATCAAAAGAAGCATGGCCAGTATGTTGAGGAAGGTGATTCTGCCTTTCTGGTCCACTCTGGTGGGACCCTGCCCAGAGTACTGTGCCCAGCTCTGGAGCCCTCAGCACAGGAAAGACATGGACCTTTTGGAGTGGGTCCAGAGGAGGAGGGTGAGAAAAATAATCAGAGAACTGGGACTGGAGCACCTCTTCTGTGAAGACAGGCTGAGAGAGTTGGGTTTATTCAGCCTGGAGAAGGGAAGGGCCCGTGGACCTTTCTGGCAGTCTTTCAATACTTAAAGGAGGCTTGTAAGAATGATGGGGACAAACTTTTTAGTAGGGCCTGTTGCAGTAGGACAAGAGATAGTATTTTAAACTGAAAGAGGACAGATTCAGTCTAGATATAAAGAAGAGATTTTTTATGGTGAGGATGGTGAAACGCTAGAACAGATTGCCCAGAGAGATGGTAGATCCTACATCCCTGGAAACATTCAAGGTCAGGTTGCACGAGGCCCTGAGCAACCTGATGTAGTTGACACTGTTCATTGCAGAGGGGTTGTACTAGATGATCTTTAAAAATCCCTTCCAACCCAAAGTGTTCTATGCTTCTATGATCCTATGATTCTGTGAAGGTGGAAATTGTTCAAACACATTCTGGGTTGCATATCTTACTGCTCACACCTGTAGCCCCAAGGAGTCATGCTCTGACGATCGTTTCTCTACCTCAGAATGGGTTATAAAACCAGCATTGATAGAGCAAACCCCACTCCACACAGAAAAAGCTCCTTATGTGAAGAACAGAAGGATTCTCCATTGATGGAATGTCAGGATTAAGACTGATGCATGTTATAATTAATTCAAAAAATTCTAACAGTCCTCGTACCCATTAAACTGTTATTTGTTGTTGTGTAAGTTTTATAAATTTTAGCTCATTTTAAAGACTGTTCTCTGCAAGATAAGACATACAAACTGTGTTGATGGATGTGCATCTATTTTTGGTGCTGGTTGAATGACAAATTGTGTTTTCTTCAAAGAGCTTTCGTATATTTTATTTAAAAAAGATCAAAAGTGAGTTTTCTCATTGTGAGCTGTTCCCCAGATGTCTGAACAATATACAGGTAATGATTTATTGAATTGGTTACTTCTACCAAATGTCCAGTAGTAATTAGGTTTAAAAAGTCCATTATTCGCATGAATGTATGTAGCACACACCTTATGTGGCATAGCAGAGTCAAAAGGTTAGATAAATTATATTGGATATATTGCGCCCTTTGCTTACATAAATTCCTATCAAGAGACTCCACTCACCTCCTATTTGCATGAACATGGGGGATTTTTCTTATGAAGGCAAGCCTGAGGCAATCAGTGTTGGGCAAACCATTTTTCTCTTACTTGTGAACATCTGTATCCCTTATTTTATGCTTATTTTTGAAATCTTTGGTTCCCTTCCACCTCACAGATGGGCACAAAGCATCTCAGCTTTTCACCTCCTGTATTGCTATTGCTTAGTTATGTTATCCTCGTTGCATTCTAATTAATGAGGATATCACTGGCAGGGAGACAGATAGCAGAACTGGAAATAAAGTAGTCTTTTGTACCAAACTCTGGGTGTTAATAGACGTAAATAGATTGATGAATAGTCTTGAAACTTGTGGTGGTGACAGGGTTGGTGATTCTCTCCTGGTGGAGTTGTTACAATCAAATTGATCAAATCAATCTAGGTAGCTGATATGTTGTGAAGTCCCTTGGCAGATACAAGGTGAGTTAGCGGGTATTTGCACACACCGTAGATGCCTTAGATGGCAGAAACAGGAGAGGAGGAGGAACCTCTGGCAAAGAGGGTAGCAGTAATCTGGGGGTTATCACCCCTCAGCAACTCTGATGTGTTGGATTCTCTGAAGAGGAATTCAGTGGTAATGAAGATTTCACAGGACACTGAGATGCTGTTGGGGAAGGGATTAGCAAACTGTAGGCCCGAGTTTACAACCTTGGATTCACCGTGAGGTACAAAGTCTTGGCTGTGCTTTTTCAGCCATCTGTGCTCATTTATTAACCCCTGGAGAGGCTCTAGACTGCTATAATTTATGTTGCCATTCATCATGAAAACTGTTCCAATTCTCAGAAGCTATAGGGAAAGACAGAGTTTATGTTGCTGTCAGTTTAAGATAATATTCTATTATCTTTCCATATAAGTTACAGGAAAGATATGTTGTCTTTTTTAAAGGTTATGGAACTGGAAAAAGTTGAACCATTAGTTTAAAATAGGGTCAGGGATACTGGGTATAGAGGGTATCTGAAGAGGTTGGAGAACCCCAAAATAATTTACCTTGGGAGGTTGATGGTGTTTTTCTTTCTCAATCTGTTCATACATTTGCTTCCCCCCCCACTAATGCCTTAATATTTTCCCCGTTTCTCCCTTCCACGGTCCACTAGAGCTGACTCTTCTTTCAGGAACGGTTTGTGTTTATAGCCAGTTGCCATTAACACACGAGAGAAACAAAAATATGGGCTTTGGATGAGGTCTGTCTAGCTTTCTGCAGTAGAGAGCTGGTTGAAAGTAGGCATTCTGGAGGGGTATCTTAGTCTGACATGGAAGAATCCTATTTAAACTGAGGTATGAGAAAATACATCTCACAGAGAAATGTCAGATGTTGCTTCTTTTCCCTTCTTCTCTCCTCAAGTGATTTGGTACCCTTTTTTGTTCTTCTTCACAGCTGAGTTTCACCAGCTTGACACAGCATTAAAAGCATTTACACTTTGTCTTCAGCAATAAACATCAGCAAAATTGCCACAAATGCTCCTGTGATACACTGCCATTAAATACAGCTGCACCTTTTTGGATGTGGGAGGGAGGACAGCTATGGCTCTCATCCGAGCTGAGGATAAACCCATTTGCTTGTGCAGAAGCAAGATGAGGGACCAGATTTGCTCAGCTGTGTTTATCCTCCCACCCACATATATGGCCATACAAGCATCCCACCAGCTGAATGTCAGGCTAATCAAAACAAAAGCTGAAAAAAGCTGGCTGAATCCCAAACCAGCTGCAATGAGACTTGTCAGGCCTGTACCACTATTGTTGTTGTTTCAGTTTGTAAAATTAGCCTCTGCTGATGGCCCTTCCTGCAGCTGCCTCTCCTCCAGCCTCTCTGCAGCTCCTGTGTCTCCTGTCCATTCCACGTGTGACAGATATATACTCCTTCCATGGTGTCCCCTGTAGATCCCCATGACACCCAGGGCTCTGAAGGGGGCAGATTCCTACCCTGCCTCCTGCCACCGGAGTCTGCTCTTTGAGCTGCAAATGAATTCGAAGAACCTCACTGGGAACAGAGGGGCTTTTCACCTGATTAAATGTCTGGAAAGGAAAACATAGTTATGAGCTGCAGTGTAAGCTTTCTGTGGCTACTTGGGCCTCTTTGTGAAAATTTCTGTGCCTTACCTACCCCTTGACTAGCTCCAGCTAGGGGATGGAGGGGCTTTACCCAACCAGCATCATTCCTCACAGCACTGCAGGACTCAGCAGTGGTTGCTGTGGGACCCTCTGTCTTAACTTGTGAGCATCTCTATCCTCCCCTCTCATTCAGTGTTGTCCTGATAGGCTGCTACTGGATTGTCCTGCTACTAGAAAAAGATAATGTTGCTTGATGCTCCTGCATTGATTTTAGGGGGACTAACTGGGCATACAGAATTCAGAGGTGTTGGTGTAACTCTTCCTTTCACTGGGAGAAACAGGGACCATGGTTTGAGGTTTTGAGTACAGAGACCAATTTGATGTGCTGTGGCAAGCACACTGCAGAATTCATGCCAGCCTTTTGAAATGTGTTGATTAGTTTACACGGTAAAAAAATTAGTGTAAAGCGCGAAATTGGAACCGGGTGGTGGCCAAAGTGGCTTAATCACAACCTGTGAATGTCCCTCCCTCTGGCAGGGCTGTTATGTGCAGCCTGTGGTCTGTCTACTGGTCTTTCAGAGTGAGAAAGGAGGTGTCAGTCCTGCTGCCATGACTGCTACACACTGCAGTTCCTGCTCCTGCTTTTGACAGAAGGGAGAAAAGTGGGAATGGGGAGAAATCTGACTTTCCTGGTGCTTCCAGGATTTGAGGTGCTACTTATTTACGCTGGCGCTGCTAAGCAGGTGGGTTGGGTTGTCCACCTTGGCCAGGCATTCAGGTCCTGGTGCTCAACTCTGCTGTGCTCTTTGTCTGGAGTAAGGTACCCAGAGGGGGCTGTGCCAGGATCTCTGCTGGTTCAGATATGATGGTGTGGTGCCCTGTGTGCCAGCCAGCAGTTTGATCTGATTCTGGCGAGCCTCTGTGGCATCCTGGGTCACCAAAGAGCAAGGTGTACATGATTTACTGGCTTTTCAATGAGGGGTTCCTACAGCTCTGATGCACACTAGAACTCTTAGGGTTAAGGAGAAGGGTGTTTAGAGGTTAATGCCATGAATACAAGCACTGAAATAGCTGATTAATCTAAATGATTGCCAAACTTCTGGCTCCTGTGTACCCAACAGCTGCTGGTGAGCTTTACTGCCCGTTCCTTCTCCTTCACATCTCTCCACGCCCCTCTCCCATCCACTTTCCACTGCTGAACTTCCAGCTGGTGCTGCGACCAAACCTCAACCATTACTCTGTGGAGGCGATACGAAATTATGTCCAGTGCTTCCCTGTCCCCAAAGTTTCATCCATTAAATATAGCTAAGTAAAGCTCTTCGTACTGCCTTTCTGGCTCCCTGTACATTCCAGTATGCCTTCGGCATGTGAGGCTAGTCTGGTCAAGGGTCTGGACTTCTCACTTGTATAACCTGTATAAGAAGTGAGAGGCTACAGTAAAAAATGATTTATTCCCCCCAATTTGATCTTATGCTGGTTTTACAGTTACTAGAATAACTGTGCTTCCTCTGTGCTACTCTTGATGCAAGGTTAATTGGTGTATATCAACCAAGCATGATGATCCTTTACTTAAAAGTACACTTGGGGACATGATCATCTCTCTGGAGGTTTGGCCAGGTTTCATCTGTGCTTCTGGTTTGTGCCTCATTTTTATTTCAGACACATGCCACAGAACCCTCTGGATGCTGCTTAGAAATCTGGCATTAATAAAGCCATCTGTCTCATATACACCTCATTCTGGAGAGATCTGATTGAAAATATTTCTTTTCTTATCATGATATTTTTGTTCATCTTTAAGAATATCCTTCTTGATCCTATTTTTCTACTTTCTAATAATCATGTGAGCTGGATCTGTTGGAACATTTTCCTTTTCCCCTTTTCCTTTTCTACTCCTGTCTCATGTGGGCAGTGTTAATGCTGTTGTGCTGCTGACAGCCCTGCCAGCAAGTTCCACCATGTGAGGGTGTCCTGGCCATGCACTGCTTCCCACGGCTCTACTGAGGTCAATGATGGGCTTTCCACTGAGTGGCTCTTTAGCAGAAGAGTTAAATTGGCAGGTAGGGCAGGACTTCCTTGGTGATGGTCTCAAAACCTCTTTTGTGACCTGCTTCTGAGAGACTTATGAAGACATGCCTTCTCTGGTGTCTGCACGAGGACTTATTCAAGTGACCACATAAAAAAATTACTACTAAAAAATTCCACTCTTGTTGATGGGCTTGGATTACTCATTTATTTGTAGATCTGGCACCGAAGATGTGATACGTCTGTACCCTGCCACTGATCCTGAGGTGGAGTTGGAGGGCCTTAGTCTCCCCTTTGAGCTCTGCTGTCCTCATCTTGTCTGGTGCAGATGATGTGGAGAGCAAGGCCAAGCGTCCCTCCTGCCTTTTTGCTGACCAGGCAGTCTGCTGCCCTCAGCAGATGCCTCAGCCACAGTTGCCTGCAGCTGGCTCACTCGATGCTTGATCCTCAGCAGGAATTTTTTCTACAGGACAGGAGATGGTATCTTCTCCTGCTGTCTGTGGATTCAGTTAGTGCTAAACTTCAAACCTGCATTTCAAAAATACGCTTGGTTGTACGTAGCTTATTTTTATTCTTCCTCTGATCTTTTTAAAATATTTGTTCTTTAGCTATATATAGCAAAAGATAGTCTTCATAGTCAGATCAGCCACACTTTGCTGAGAAAGCTTGCTCTTTAGTTATTTATGGAATTAGAGTTCTTAGCACTGCTGTTCCTTGCTCTCTTTGTAGAAAGGTAGGACACACTGGGATGAAAACATGACCTTATCCTTTGAGTATGCAGACTGGCCATTCAAAAGTCCTTTTTCAAACAGATCTTGTTGTTCCAAAGGAACAATGTATAATTTGCAGTTACAAATTTCTCAATTTTTTGTGCTTGATTAGGTTCATGTGTTAAATGCGTGCACAGTTCAGGGGGCTTTTGTTAAATTTTATAGTAGATGCATATCTCTGCCATCAATATCAATGTACTACCACTTCATGATCTCCTCTGAGATATGGGGTTTTTAGGATTTTCAAACAATTTGACTTTGTAGTCATTTGGGTTGTGAAGGCAACATGACCCATCAATCTGCAACACAGTTATAAAACAATGTCTACAGGAAGTTTTATTATGCACCTAAAAATGTGTTTTATTAAAAAGAGTAACATAGATGTCATATAGTGATTAAAACCTATTGTTATTTTCATTAATGTATCCACTTACTAAGAGTAGTCTGTAATATCCCCATGGTGCTTGTCATATGGCAGAAACTTGAAATATCTCCTATTCATCTGCTAGATTTCTCCTTTTCTGAAGTCTTCTTTTCTATTTCTACAGCAACAGTCTTTGAGATTTACCGTTAAAAATCATCCACCCCTTTACAATAACAAAGATCAATGATCGTAGCACAAAATCAATTTTTGTATCAAATGACAAAACCTTAGAAACAGTGAACTTCAGCCTGTCATTCACATTATATTTTATTCAGATAAAATTTCCAGATTTTCACTTACATCAGAAGGCAGCCGACATCCACAAGAAAAATTGTTGCATGGAAATCTGGTTGCTCTAGGTTTTAGATCAGTCTTGGTGCATTTTATGCTAACCCTTTATTAAAACGGATTTAATGATCTATTGTGAAAGGGAGCTTAGGTTCATTACATAGACAAGCTTGATGTACCTTTTTCCCTAACATTGGGTCAACAGGGATAACACACATTGTTAGAAGTGTCATGCACTGTGGACTGACATACTTTCCCATGAAAAAGTAAATCGAATGTTAAATACACTCAGCAGGTAAAGCAAATAAAGCCCATTGAACAAAAACTAGCTTCCAAAAGATTTCATCCAGAGGGAATTAATTCTTCTTATGACAAGACACTGCAGGGCTCCCCACAGCAACTGCTAACTGCCCTGGAGATAGGAGCTGGAGCAGTCATCAATGCTCTTGGAAATTCCACAACACACCTGCTTGCGTTGAAGAAGCTTTCTGCAAAATTAATAGCCCACATTAATTCCTGGTGTGACTCCAACTGAAATCAATGAAGTTACACCATTGATGAATATGGACAAATTGTTTTAACAATTACCTACTAAGTAGCAGACTAGAGAGAATCACTTTGCACAGCAGGCAGATCCAGTCAGTGGAATGTGGCTAGAAACTTTGTGAAGGAGAGGGGATCTAGGGAAAGATGGAAAAAAATAGAAAATAGAGAAAGACCAAAAAAAGTTTTATGTCGACAGAGTGAGGTTTTCAACAAATGTTCAAAAAATGTTCAAAAGTGGCTGGAGAAAAGCAAGGAAGTCCTATATGGCCCAAATCAGCAATGAAAAATTGTGCTTACCTACACTTGGGGCTAGTGATACCACTCTTCAGGAATATGAAATGGGAGAAAGTGGAGAAACAAAGGAGGAAACAAAGTTCACAGCAATTAAATCATCATTTTTGTTTGAACTTGAATTAATAACGTGCCTTGGTTTCCCAGACATACTTCATTCTTAATAGAGCAGAGTGAAGATTTACTATGCTGAACACACCAGTGTCCCATGAAGCCCTGCAACTACAAACTGGAAGAAGCCCTCAAGTAAAACACAGTGCAGTTAAAAGAGAGAGAAAAAAAAACAACAAAACACCCAAAGTGCTTTATTGCAAATCCATTGTATGCAACAATGAAACCTGAGAGCAGCATTTACCATCTTTCCTATCCATGAAAGCCAATTTACTCTTTCTTTACTGATGCACGTACATATTTGAGATTTTAAGCTTATCCTGCAGTTGGGAGTGGAGATGTCTGTGTGATGGACTTGAAAATCAAGGAACCTGCATGTAAGAGAGACAAGATATGGGAAGTATTGTGATGAACAACATTACTTAGTATTGTAGTGGAGATTAAAGTTAAATTCTTAAAGACTGCAGTATTACCGGAAATAATAGAATCATAAAATTGTTTGGGTTGGAAAAAAACCTTGTAGGTCGTTGAGTCCAACCATTAACCTAGCACTGCTAAGTCAAGTCCACCACTAAACTGTGTCCCTAAGCACCATATCTATATGTCTTTTACATACCTCCAAGGATGATAACTTCCCTGGGGAGCCTGTTCCAATGCTTGACAATGCTTTCAATGAAGAAATTTTTCCTAATATCCAATCTAAACCTCCCCTGGTGCATCTTCGGGCCACTTCTTCTTGTCCTCTTACCTGTTACCTGGGAGAAAAGACCAACCCCCACCTCAGTACAACCTCATTTCAGGTAGTTGTAGAGAGNCCTTGTTGAACCTACCATTGACCTCAGCCCACTGATCCAGCCTGTCCAGATCTCTCGGTAGAACCTTCCTACCCTCAACACTCTTGCTCAACTTACGTGATCTGCATATTTACTGAGGCGGTAGTCAATTCCCTCCTTCAGGTCACTGATAAATATATTAAAGAGAACAGGCCCCAATATTGACGCCTGGGGAACACCACCACTTGTAACCAGCTGTCAGCTGGGTTTATCTCTATTCGCCACCACTCTCTGGGCCAATTTGTTATCCAGCAAAGAGTGTGTCTGTCCAAGCAGCTATATTCTCCAGGAGAATGCTGAGTGAAATGGTGTTGAAGACTACTAAAATCCAGGTAAACAACATCCACAGCCTTTCTCTCATCCACTAAGCTGGTCATTATGTCATTGAAGATCAGTTTAGTGCAGCAGAACCTGCTTTTCTGCCTTCAGGGCATATCTGGAAAACAGTCATCAGGGATGGAGGAGAAGAGCCTGCTCCACCTCCTCGTTTTCTCCTCTAGGTTTCCGCCAGCTGCTGAAGTGCATCCAAGCAGCGAGTGGCCTATCTGTGCAGTCAGTATCTTTATCATTCAAAGGACTTCCTGATTTCTTCTGCACTGCTCATCTGGTCCCTGTTTCCTCCCAGGATGGCTCCATGTGCAGCACCAGCCACTCCTCCCTGCCCATATCAGGCATCTGGTGAAGGTCCTTGCTGTTGGGGTTGCAGTGTCCTGGGGAAGCCCACACATGTCACCTCAATGGCATAGGTGATGGGCTGCACGCTAGGGTGCCTAATCTAACTGCATCTCTACCCCACCTACACGCTTTCAAGGATTTTTATGTCACAGAAACTTGCAGGCTTTAAAACTGAGTAAATGTGATCTTCCAGAAAGTTGTTCAGTTATTATATTCTGGGCTCTTAGACATGGTCACATTATGTTTGAATCATGCTGGTAACTACAGATGAGGGAACTAAACTATTGTTCATCTGCCAACAGTGGCTTTTCTTACAACACACCAACTGCTTCTGACTTTATAAAAGGTTAAGTGACTACTTGTACATTTTTTTGTGGTAAGGAACCCCCTTCCTATTCACTTAAAGTCATTGCCAAATCTTGAAATGGTTCTATTTGTGGAGACTTGAAAAGTCTAATTTCAGTCTAATAAGCAGATCCAGACTTCTCACCAATGTGCCTAAAACAACATGCTTCATTTTAGGGACCGTAACAAAAGTTAATAGCTTTAGAAAATTAAGTTAATCCTTTGCTGAAAGCTTTCTGTTAAAGGGGACATGGCAGGAGGTCATGTGGTAGATAATGAATAACATATTGCTCTTTGATAGCGCCTTTAGCAAATTTTATACCAAAGGATCAGTTTTGCAGTGAATCAGATCGGAACTGTGGCCAGAACTCTTATTTTCTCCTCTCCCTGTGACAGTCTCCCTTGCTTACTTAATTTAATTTTTATATTGCATCTGTAAATATAAAAGATTCTTAGTAAAAGTTTTTGTAAGCAGAAATGTCTAGCTTTTATACTGTATTTGGATCCCCACAGTTAAATATGGCACAGAGACATTAAGGTTTATGAATAGATATTCATGTGTCTGGCTTCTCATTTTCCTTCAGCGGCTGTCTTGCTTTAAGACCAATTTGAAACCAGTAGAAAATGCAGTCATTCCCATTCAGTTTTGCTCTGCTTTGTACTTATACTGACTAGATAAATGTGCCATCCAGCAAAAAGGAATTGTTCTCCATGTTAATATTAAGGAATGAGAGTGGACAAGAATATCTGTAACTGATTCACGTAACTTAGGCCCCAAAAATTGGACTAGAGCTCTTAAAAGGGCAAGGATTTTCCAAAATGTAAATACATTTTTGTTTTAGCAATGCTTGAAATGTTGTAGGAGTAACTTTTCTCATGGCATTTTGGCCTTTCTACTTCTAGTAACAACCAAAACTGAAGTGCAGAGATAAGAAAACTGATTGCTCAAATGAATTCAGCAGCACATGGAAAATACTCTGCTCTATAGCTGTTCTGCAGAAGAAGAAAGGAGCAGAGAAAACAAAATGAAACTGGAGAGGAAAAGATCACTGTAGGAGAATTTGCTGTCTTGCAGACCAGCTTCACTCTTCTTCCTGTCCTGCTGAGCAGGCAGTGAACTCCAGCCTCCTGGGGACTGGTGTGTCTGAGGGCACAGGAACTGCAGCTCCCCACTCCAGATGAATTGTTATATCCTGCATGAAAGCAATACAGAAGAGCTTGAAAACAGCACTGTATTGCTTGGCTGAGAGGCCAGTCATGGTGGATGTTCTGGGTAGCCAGAGCCTCCTGCTCTCTAGGGAAAGCACTGATAAACTGCAGAGGCACCACGTTGTCAATTTAACCTTTTCTTCCTGGTGCTTGGAAAAATAGAAAGAAACATACTGAGCAATGCATACTTGTAATAAAAAGAGACTGTTTCAGGCTCTTTACTTGTTTAACAGTAGCACAGTTTCGTGCTCATTTGTTACTGGGTCTCCTAGGTGTTGCCAAGAAGTTGAACAGAATTTATGTGGCTAGCTGCTTGAGATATTAGCTGTTTTACTGGGACTATATACAGCAGTTACTCTTCTCCAAAATGTAAATGCACCCTTCAAAAGGAACACCTTTTAAAAATCCTTTTACAGCAATTACAACTTAAAGATGAAGCAAACACAGCTATTACTTCTGCAAGAAGATTGATACTGATGCAAGCAAAGGCCACTAGAAAACTTCTGAGAGGAATTAAAAAATATGTATTCAAAATTTGTCCTCCTTTTCCTTCCATTCCTTCCATGTTCTTATGTCACTTTTTTTTNAAGGCTGAATTTAAAGGTGAAGAAGAGGTGACTTCCCAACACAACACATTTCTCAGAAAGAAATGAATGGCTTATGGTGTCCTTGCTATGATCTTTCTTTTTATCTGTCTTCTTTTTGCAAACAGGCTCCAGAATTCTTAAATGATTTTCTCTCACATGGTTCCATTATTTCGCTTTAACCTTCCCATTCTTTGTCCTGTTCGCTCATTTATTCTCCTGGCTGTGCTTCGGTCTGTGTGCTTGTATAACCAAAATGGTCTCTTGCCTGTTTTGTTCTTATTTTTATTTCCTCTGCTTGTGTCAGCAGGGTGTAGCATTTTTTTTCTGCTTTAACTGTTATCTCCAAGTCAAAGTCAGTTGTGAAGAGGAGAAGAAAACTACCAGATATTCAATTTCTCTCCACGGTGGAGTTTCCAGTGCGACCTGTTGGGAGGAGGGCAGAAGGACAGACACAAATCCTCCGTCAGTGCTACATGTTTCCTCTTAACATTGACTGCAATGGGACATGAGTGAAGAAGGAAGTGCTGAAAAAAGTAGGGAGAGGGGCTGAGAGAGCAGTTTAAATACAGGTAGCAGATCATCTGCTTCAGTGTCTGCTTTTCAGTGGTGTCCCAGTAGAAAAGGAGGCTCATGTGAGTCCACCCTGGAGCTGAAAGCTCTCTCAGTAAATGAGCCCTGTTGTAGCCTTACATGACTCCTTTTCATCCAGCAGCAAAGAGTCCCCACTGTCCCCCAGCACTGCAGTCACCCCTAGGTCCTCCAGCTGCTCAAGGAGGCTCGAACTGCCTGCTGCTACAGAGGCTCCACCACTTCAGATTTGGGCTTGTAACCTCACTAAGACCCTTTTATTCTTTCTTGTTGGCTCTACTCTGCACATCTAGGTAACTGATTTTGGACACCTTCCCATTCAATTTTTGGAATAAAGGTTCTTTGGAAGTATTTAAAAGATATTTTTCTTTAATTACTCCCACACTTGTTTCTGTTGAAACCCTTCAGCCATGAGATGCAAGTTCCCAGGGAATGCAATGAACCAGAAGTCCTATATAGAAGTAGTTTCTGTTGTGTTGCAAAGAATGTGTGGGCTTTTTACCCCTGAAAAATCTGGTTTAAACATGTTTTTCTAGCGAATTCTTATTACTTTGCACTTCAGAAAGGCCTCAATACATAAACACCAGTGTGTACCAGCAGTATCATATTGTAGGCAGTTGTGAGGTCTATCTACCTATTATGCACACGGACAATAGCTAGTCCTGACACTTCATTAATAGTCAAATATTGCCACCATCATACCAATTAAAAATAGTTCAGTCAGCAGCAAATTTATCCTCAGGTTGCATATATTTAAAGTCATTAAAGAATTTAAAGCAAAGTAACACTTTTTGTACCAGTGTTTTCCATAGTCCTGCAGGGGCATAAATTATGTGAAGGACAGGAGGGATATTCTCTTTCTTCTTGCTTACACCAACTTTATCTAAGCTCCCCAGTAGCCTCTACTATGGGAGTATTTGAGTGCTCATCTGCCTATGTATGTGCTCTCAGGGAAGGGTGGAGAATTAGCAGTCTTTAGCATATACCGGTGAATGGCAACATCCAAGTTCATAAAAAAGGAACTCTAGGAAAGAAAGATTTAAGTCACTTGGGATCACACCAAAAGTCACTAGTGGTGAATTAAAACACTGCCTTATGGATCCCAAGTTATCACCCAGATCAGCAGCTTTGAATCTTCCTGTTGGTTGGAATTTTACTGTCATTAAATTTGAGGTAACACAGTGGGAGTAAAAGAAGCAACCGGTAGGGTATTAGATGTCGCTTAAGTAGTTTCTAAAGGAATGCAACTTTCCCTTTTTAAGGATGGTGCTCCGGCACAGTGTTACCTGTGCAACACTGCATGGCTTAGCAGGGCCAGTGCAGCACCTGAACCAGCATGTCTGGCTGCAACAGAATGGTGTTAGTTTTAAATGAAGATTTCTTAACTCCATTCCAGTAGAGGTACAGTGCCCCTATTCAGCACCCGTTCTCTGTGCATTCTTTTGTGTCTGAGACAGACAATCTGGAAGATGACTGTAGAAGTCTAATATTTATTCAACAATTACTTTCTCAGACACATTGTTAGCTTCTCCTTAATTCTATAGAGCATTTTCTGCCGGTGAACTGACTTAGCAAGAAATGACCCCTCTGGAGATTCAGCTCACAATGCCAGAGGAAGGTGAAGGCTCTGGTGCAGGATTCCCAAACTTACGGTTCCTGTGCCCGTGACATGGAGACTGTGATTTCCCAGACAGCATCTGTGTATCTGTGATTGGTGCAACCAAGAACACAAGTATAGATAGATTGATCTTTTGACAGGTGGTACGCTCAAACTGGATACACACAGCCTGCATTCAAACCCTTGCTTCACTTGATTTGAAATGGGAGTTTGAACCAAGTGTTTTATTCACTAGATTTCATCATCTAGTAGATCTTAGGTAGGAAACTGGGGTGAACTGGGTTAGGTGTCTAACTCCAGGTCTATAGTTGAAAATCCCACGCAGAGGTGAAAGATACTTTAGAACCCAAATTTGGCACTTTGATGCTTGCTGATGTATATGAATTTCTTACTTCTGCACATCTACTCTTGAGTTCATCCATAATTCATTTTACAGATTCTTGGGCTCTTGGCTGTAAATGTCAGAAGATTAATACTAGGGAATGACTACAAGACTGAGTATTATGAAGATAGGAAAGATCAGACCCCAGCTTGTGATCATCTGGATGCAATTGTAAACCTCCAGAATGACTTCTCAGATGTCGATTTCTTCAGCACAATGAGGAAAGATACAAAGCAGCCACATCCTTTGGAATACAAAGACAATGTTGCATGTTCCATCTGTGTTGTACTTGGTTTAGAAGAGCAGACGAAATAGACCCTTACCATATCAACTACTATCAGTTGTATGAATAATGTCTATCCAGCTAGTAACACGGGGTTAACACAGAGACTTTGCAATGTAGGAGTCAGTTTTCAAATCATGTCTGTATTTTATGTTAATTTTCCAGTATGCAGGGTGCCTTATTCTTTATTTCTCCACTCTCATTCTGTACGTCAAAATGCATCACTTTTGAGCTATGTTTTAGCACAGGAGACACACCTACCAATCCTGCCTTGAAAACTTTAGGAAATATGATTCTCTCCACTCTCCTTCTGCCCCCAGTCATTTTGGAACACATCCTGGCTAAATGCTTTGCTGAGAACACAAAACCATAGTAGTTACAGAGAGCTGGTAGCATATAGCTGGAATTAAAAAGGTCAAGGGCAATTTTCATACAGTGCAGCCAAATTTTGTAACTACTGCATGCTTTTGTGATGCTGCCATTCAACTATGAGCAATGTGTGTTCCACATCTAAAAGTAAACAGAGTAATTCTTGGTGATTTCCTGTTCACTGTTGGTTGTGAAATGTCAGCATGCCAGCAACAAGCAAATCTTGAGAGAACGTAGCATGGAGTATTTGAAGTAACAAAGCCACAAGAAACACACATTTCTGTCTGCTTCCTCTTTAATATTCCAGATACAGAAATGAAAATAACACCTCATGGCAGATTGCATTGAATCAGAACAGAGCTGTCTGCTTTTCATTGCCTCTGCTGAGCAGGAGCACGGGATGGGTTTTGGGAAGAGCAGAAATTGATAACCTCCTAGGTGCAACAAAGCAAAATGTAACCAAGTTTGGGACATTCTTGGCACAAAAATGTGCTTCTCTGGGCTCCTGAAACAAGCAGCTTTCACCAAAATTCAATTCTATGTATGCATATCACCAAGCATCTAAGCAAAGTATGCCAGGTTTTGAACACAGGAAAAAATAAACAGTCCAAAAAAGGTAGCATCCTCAGCAGGAGGGAAAGCATGGACACATATGATGAATCTTTCCTCCTAATGCCATCAGCAAGATTTGTGTATTTTCTTTAGAGGTTTCACTACCCTTCCTGCACTCATGCAGTTAGCTTTGGCACAGCTGAGTGTACAAGGTAGTAAGTTTACAAAGCCTCTCAGATGGCCTCAAATCAGTCTTCAAAGCAGCTTTGGTGTTTGTTTTCAGTGAAACATCTAGAGATTATTGTGCAATTGTAATGATCACTTTCTCTTTGCAATTTGCTAATCCCAGCAAGTAAAGGCTTGTTCACACACAAGTTCTATTTTCATAATTGTAAGAGCACAGTTACTAGGTTTTCTCTTCCGTTATCTTGCATGAAATCAGCTATAGTGCTGTGAAAGAACTTAGTGCTGGCAGACGTGTTCTTATGCGTAACAAGAGAAATAAGCTACTGCAGTGTATGACACAAAGCTACTTACAACTGTATCCACACGGGGACAGTGCAGTTCTACCAAACAGGCAGCCTAAGCAACTCCATCCTAGAAAGGGTGGAAGACCTTCCCTGCCTTGTCCCTCCATGTCTCAGTGTAACCTTTACAGACGTTGCACTTTCTAAACATCCTCCCATGTATCAGTTCAACTCAAGAAGCAGAAAACCTTTCTCTGGTTTTGGTAGATTATGTTTTTGCCAGGGTATTAAATTTAAGTGGGTTGAGAAGTACAACAAGACCCCAGACTGGAGGAGAGTGCAGTAGCTTGTGCTGTTATTTGTGTTAGGTCAGTTCATCTTGCCCTTGAAGAAACGTATCTTTTATTTGAGTCTTGTGTTTGTGCATGTAGGGAGGAACTCGGTATTTAAATTCACAAGTTAAATCAATGCCAACAGGAAAAGAGCTGTAAAAAAGCATGGGAACTGTGAAAAGGAAAATCCCCACAAATATTTTGGAGGTTAAATGGGCAACATGTTGAGAATTTTGTGAGACAAATTGAAAACTTGTCCATCCATTTCTCTCACATGTTTAGCATTTTCTTTTTCATTAAGCATATTATCCACCCCCCAAACCTTTATGCCCCCCAGCAGGGAGTTTTCAGTCAAGGAAAAAAAATCCATGAAAAAGCTTTTTGTTAAACTTTTAAGGAGCTCTGTTGTCCTGAATAGCGTGTAGTGTTCTACAGGAAGGCATTCTCAATTGGACTGTAAGACTAGATCTATGTTAAATAAAGAGAAGTGTTTGCCTCTATTCAAGCAAATATAAGAGACTCTTGCTTTCCTTGATAGTTTTAGAAGATAATGTGTTGTTGTTCTCTTCTGTTGGAGCTGATAGGCTTGCTCATGAGGCAGCATTAGTCACTAGTGCAATAGATATTTGAACTAAACTTCTGCAAAAAGTGGAAGAATAGCCCTGGAAAACAGTTAAGTGGTTTCTGTTTTCCAGGAAAGTAACTAGAAGCGGAATTGAGTTACTTTTTTCTTACTGTTCGCTGTGAGAGTAACAATCTAAACAAACCTCAGAAACTGCCTTCCTTTTCTTGTTTTCTTTGGTAAAATGACCCATAGCAACTGAAGAGTCAGCGTGGGATGCCATAACATGAAAGCTGCAAAAAACCTTTAAGAGCACCTCCATGCCTGATGCACCCTGTAAACTTTTGTCCATGTACCCTAATGTAAAACATAAGATTGTGGAGGGAGTAAGATATTTCAGTCCTCACAATACTGTAGGATGAGCCTTGTGCAGAATCAGGAGAGATCAGTACACCACAGGTACCATGTATCTGTTCCGTCCAGGGCAAAACATGCTGCAATATCTTAGCCACACCATGTTGCTGGTAGTTTTTACACTCCCTTCCAGGGTGACCCTGGGGAAACTTCTCACCATAGATCTGTTTTCGATGCTGCCCTGAGCAAAAATCCACTGGCCGGTATCCAAGAGGTGAAGGGAGAGAGGTCTTGCTACACAGCAGAGAAATAATTTGCTTCCTCACCGCCACTGACCTCAAAGGGAGCAATGAGCTTGGAAAGATGAGTGTGGACCATGGCACTCACCAAAAAGCTGTGACATCTCACAGAGGAAACAGGAAGGTAAGATGTGCTTGGGACACCTTTCCAAGCCTGTTGTAGAGGTTGCCACATCACTGACTCAGGTCCTTCCACCTCACTAAGTCTTGATCAACTTCTTCAGGTAGAGACCATCCACAGAGACCCGAATCACCTCCCCATTATAGTCTTCAAGCAAACAGGAGGAGTTTGAAGCCACTGTGCTACTAGAGAACTATGACCTAGCTGCCATTACTGAAACTTGGTGGGACAAATCTCATGTTCAGGTGGCTGTTGATGGTTGCAGGCTATTCAGAATGTGAAGGGTTATCTCTGTATCAAGAAATGGATAGAGTGTGAANAGCTGTGACATCTCACAGAGGAAACAGGAAGGTAAGATGTGCTTGGGACACCTTTCCAAGCCTGTTGTAGAGGTTGCCACATCACTGACTCAGGTCCTTCCACCTCACTAAGTCTTGATCAACTTCTTCAGGTAGAGACCATCCACAGAGACCCGAATCACCTCCCCATTATAGTCTTCAAGCAAACAGGAGGAGTTTGAAGCCACTGTGCTACTAGAGAACTATGACCTAGCTGCCATTACTGAAACTTGGTGGGACAAATCTCATGTTCAGGTGGCTGTTGATGGTTGCAGGCTATTCAGAATGTGAAGGGTTATCTCTGTATCAAGAAATGGATAGAGTGTGAACAGCTGTCTCTCAAGAACAGCCATGAGCAGGCTGAATGTAATCATTCAGGGTAACAATTAGAGATTGAGAAAATGAAGGCAACTGGTGGTTAGTGTTTAGTAGAGTCCACCCGGTCAAGAGGAGCCTGTTGAGGAAGCGTTATTACTCCAGCTACAAGAGGCATCTCATCCCCTCTTTGATGCTGGGAGACTTCAACCACCCCGGCATCTACAGGAAAAGTCGCATGGTAAGCTGCAGGCAATCCAGGAGACTCCTGGAATACACCGAGGATAATTTCTTAAACCAAGTAATAGACAGTTCTACTAGAGGGCATGTGTTACTGCACCTGTGGGTCACTAACACAAGTGAGCTAATTGATGATGTCCATATTGGACGCAGCCTGGGCTGCAGTGATCATGCAATGGTGGAGTCCACAGTTCTGAGGGAGATGGGACAGACAAAGGGTAAAGTCAGGACCCTGAATTTTAGGAAAGCAAAATTCCAGCTGTTTGAGGTGTCC
>VXBW01005519.1:0-17341 GCA_013400375.1 Thinocorus orbignyianus
GTGGATATGTCTCAAAATTTATCAGTTTTTTAAACTAATTAAAATCCATTCACTGGGAAAGTCCTTGCTTCCTTCTTGCGGTCCCACCATCAGTAGTGTTGGCTTAAAGCAGATATTATTCGAAAGGCAGGAAATGCAGTCATGTCTCCCCAACTTCTACCCTATACAGCACAAATATCCCTTTTCTCATTTTTTCCCCCCCATTTGACTTCTTTTCAGTAGTAGCTAGATTCCTGAATTTATCTTGATGACCGCTGTCTTGCCATGCTGGAAAATATGGCAAAGAAATTTGTGTAAATAGAAGTACTTAGAAAATGTGTGTTTTTTCTCTCTATAGTCATCTTTGTCACTTCTGTTTCAATGCAGACAAGATAAATTAAAAAAACNTCCACCCAGAGGAGGTTGCACAGGAACATATCCAGGCAGATTTTGAACGTTTCCAGCGGCAGAGACTCCACCATCTCTCTGGGCAGCCTGTTCCAGGGCTCTGCCACCCTCAAAGTGTGGTTATTCCTTATGTTTAGATGGAACTTCCTACGTAAAAGTTTGTGCCCATTACCTCTTGTCCTGTCACTGGGGACCACTGAAAAGAGACTGGCCCCATCCTCCTGACACCCACCCTTTAAGTATTTATAGGTGTTGATCAGATCCCCCTCAGCCTTCTCTTCTCCAGACTAAAGGGACCCAAGTCCCTCAGCCTTTCCTTTTCAGAGAGATGCTCCAGGCCCCTCATTATCTTTGACTATTCCCTTCTCCACCTGAGGCTCTGGTCCCTGATGGTATCCCATGCTGGTTTCCTGCCAAAATCCAAATTGGAGAGACCCGAGCCCCAGCTCTTCACCCATGCCTGCACCACAGACACACTTTGAAATCCCCCTCCCCACAGCAGCTCTAAAACTCCAGTCCCAGAAGGTCCTGCAGCCTCAGACTCCCCGGACAACTCATGCCTTTAGCTGCTCTCCTTCAGAAGTCCACAGCTGTAGAGCTGCTGCACGTTCCAATGTTCTGCAAACCAGTCACATATTTATAACAATACATAAATATATACAAAAATCAGAGCTACAGTGGCTCCATATGGGCCCAGAGATGACTTGAGAGAAGCTCACCCACCCAAGAAGATGCTGGTCTCCATCAGTGTGGACACCAGGTGGCCTGGGGTGAGTTAAGTCCTCTCCCACCACTGCAAGCAAAGACTGTGCAGACACATGACTGTCATGGGGCTGATGCTCAGCCACAAGAAAGCTTCATGATGGACACTGCTACAATCACAGAATCAATCACAGAATCATCATGGTTGGAGAGGACCTCTGAGATCATCAAGTCCAACCATACACACACAGAAAACCCCTACAATCTTGGCCACTAGAGCATGCCCTGAAGTGCCACATCTACTCGTTTCTTAAATACTTGCAGGGATGGTGGTATGCAATGTATGCAAAGGTGCAGACACATCCAAGCTACATCCTCACCAGCTTTAGCTGTGGTAGCACAAAGCTGAGGGATCTAAGAGGGTTAGTTCCTGTACGGCTTCAAGGAGGGGTAGCACAAAAGTTGTATAAAGCAACTGCAGGCTCCTCTCTGTCAGAAGTGTGGGAGGCAAGTAACTGGAAATTGGTGAAAAGAATTTTCTGCAATAAAGGACATCAATGAAAAATGAGATATTTCTGATTTGTCACACTCTCTCCTCTTATCCGGCCTCAGCCTGTTCGCTCTAACAGGCACCTTCTTGTCAGTCACCACAATGACATCAATTGAGTGGGAGTGCAAAGCATCAACATTACTTGTGAGAACAATCCAGTTAGGGAAGGTTGCTCGGCTGGTAATATTAGAATCAAAACATTCACATGCAAAGACAGAGAGGCTAACAATTCAATTTGTGCCGTGAATGCCGAGCAGCACCTTAAACAAATCAGTTCAGCTGGCTCTGAGTTGGTCTTGTTTAAAGAAGATCAGAAACAAAATTTCAAATCCTGCACCACGTCTAAATGTTAGACTTGAATTCTAAAACGTTCACTATTGATATTTTTATTTTTCTGCCTTTAACACAGTCAATTGGTCTCTTACTGCTGCCCTGTTGATTCTCAGGAACCGCTGTGGTCCTTTACAGAAGAAATAGCAAGTTTGTCATGTGATTGCACCTCATGTAATGGACTGGAAGGAAGACATTTTAGGGATGCTAGAGTTATTTTTTTCCCAAATATTCTTCTGTCATAAGGTCATCCACAATGTAATACACAATAAAGCCTCCAGCAAGTTTGCCACTTCCCTCACAGTTTTAAAAACAGATTTCCAAGGGACTGTGAGTTTCCAAAGTTGCAAATAGCCATTCCAATCATTTTTGAAGAGTTTTAAGTGAGGTTGGTACCTAATCACGGCAGGTTGCACTCACACCACGCGACACCTGGGGGTGCCTCCTCGCCCCCACACCCTTGATAGACTGCCTTGAGTCTTTTGGTGGAGCAAAAATTCTACAAAGAAGACATGCACAATAACACACATAATGAACCTGATCTTGGGACAAAATGTGCTCCTGGACTCAGCCCTAAACCCTGGTCCACACACTCCAAGGGTCTCCCAGCAGAGTATATATATATATATGAAATACTGCACATAACTAGGCAGATTGGAGACCTGGATGAGAGTAAACCGTTACAGTAAGTCCGAGCTCAGATTGCTATTTCATAGCTGAAAACATCTCTTCCTAAAAACTTGAGGAGATGGGAAGAAAGCCTCCAAAAGCGGGGCGTGGGGAGAGCACGGGGCTGGAGGCAGCACAGCGTTGTCCCCACGGTGCTGTGTGCTCCCAGGTAGGGCTAATTAGCGCTTGCTCGAGCACCACATTAGCAGAGTGATACCGAGCTGGGGACCTGCGCTGGCTTCCCCGCTTGGAGCTACGCTGTGCCAACTTGCAAATGTTTTAAGATTCATTAACCTCCCTCTGCACTCCCCAAGTAGAGAGACAATATATCAGGACAGGAAACCCGCAGCAGCAGCAGCAGCGAGACAGACAGGCTGATAATTTCTCACCCGTTCTCCTTCCCTCTGCTCTAACACACTCCAGATAATCACACCCAAAGGTAGATCCGACAGGGACAAAATTAAGTGGAACTAGAACCGGGGTCCTCACACGCTTCTTGCTTGTATCTACACAAGGCACCGTGACCCATCCTCGTCTGTCACCTTGTCCATACATCAGCTGTGCCAGCTCACAGCCCACCTTCACCACCCTGCACCAGCCTGGTCTGCTGCTGAGCTAAAAGGATATTGAGACATTAACCATGACGTTGTAACCCCTTCTCCACCACCAGGTGGGCAAGAAGGGCTGCTGGTGGTTCCACACCCAGCTATCTGAGTCCTGTGTGCCTTCCCATAGGCGTGGAAATTCAGAGGGTGTTTTCCCCACATCCCTCTCTTTTTCCAAGACTCAGGAAGTCAGGGCCTACAATTTAATCATCACTGCAGCGCTGTTACTCAGCTGTATGTGTCTTAAAGGTATGGAAATTACACTTGTGCAAGTGAAGGTGGTAATGAGTTCTGTATTCATCTACGTTTTTTTCATAAACGATCTTTTGAAAACCAGTTTGCTCTGGGTAAAACACAACCTCCTTGTTTTTATGGAGGTTACTGGGTTTTATACTGGTCTACTATGCTTCTCTGGACCTGAATTAATAGTGACTGGTTTGACACATATTACTTAGTTTACCTGGGTAGGGTATTACTTTCTTATCTAACTACATTAATTGATTCTACATCACTTAATAGCTCAATAGCTTATCAGGTTACTTCACTCACTAGACAAGCTAAATGTCTGGAGGCAATTAGAGTGTCATTCTCCGTAATAACAAGTTTCTTTGAGAAGTTGCTGATGAGGTACTTTATTACACAGATTATAAAACGTATCTTCATACTGTTATAAATATAGGTACAAATTGAAATGACTTACCAGGAGTCCCACTTCCCTAGCAACCAGGCAGATTTTAGGCTCGTTTTAGGAATGGTTGTTTTCTCCCTTTCCTCCCCCCTGCCCAGTGCTCCCTCCTGCCTTCCTCCTGATCTGCGTCCAATTTTCTGTCACTCAGAGGTGATCTGCGACCACGGAGAATCTGTCACCGTGTCCCTTGCAGTTTGCCGTTCTCAATGTTCAGTTCATTTCGAGGATGTTACCTCCGGGGCACCAGGGCTCAACATCAGGGTTTAATTATGGCTGCTCTTCTCCTTGGCTGCCACTTACACGGTAAGTGCAGGAATGGAGAGAAGCTCTTCCCTCCCTCCTTCTCACCTGCCGACAGCCATGCCGTGAGGCAGGTTACACACAAATCCCCCTCTCCTGCCCCAGCAGAAGACCTGGATGACCTGCCCTGTCTCCCACCTCATCCCTCCTACTGTAGCTTTCAGTTTCAGCTTAGTTACTGGCTTCGTTTCTCCCGGATATAGCTGAAAAGTCATTAAATACATTTGACATCTCCCAGGATGGAGAGCCCTCTCTGGGCATCTCCAAATCCACTCTGGTGCCCCACAGAAAGCTGAACACATTTTGCTTACTACTGCATGCAATCCAACAGTAATAAATGCTTATTTCCGTGGATTAAATTAGTAGCATTTAAAATTAAGTGGAAGATCATTAAATTCATTTGTTAAGCTGCCTACAAGGCTGAGCTGTACAGGGGAAAAAGCCCAAACCCAAGACAACTGATTCTCGCTTTTGCACAGTCCTCAAACCTGTCTGCACTCCGCAAAAGCCTAAATCGATATTTTCTTATCCCAAATCCATGTCCTGTTTTTGGGGAGTGAGCAAAGAAAGCAGAGGGGGAAGTGGGGATGCAAGAGGTGGGTTTTGGGCTCTGATGGCCCTCAAAAAGGGACAGCCGACATCAACCATCCCCTGGGCTGATGCAGGCTCTCCTCCCCTTGCCTGCCTCTCTCCACCTAATCAAAGCCAGAGCTTTAACTCCCAAAATCTCTTCGCATTGCCAGAGAGCTCTGGATGCCTTTCCGTGGATGCATTAGGAAGGCTCCTCCAAGCGTCTCAGAAGTGACAATTTGCCACAGTGCCTGAGGTGGCAGAGGTGCAGGAACAGTGACCCTGGTTCTCCTCCTCGCTCACAGCTTTCTAGTTGCCTCTGGAGGAGTTTGAGGGGGAAAACAACAAATTCCCTAGTACTTTGTGGCACTGCCATGACCCCAGGGCTGCTGGACAGGGGGTAGTTACAATCAGGAGCTGGGTGGAGAACATTGTTAACATGCAAAACAGCCATTATTCTTTGACTTTTTTTTTGTTAAAGCAGATTTTTTAGATAATTAAGATGCACAGCACCAATTTGGTGCAGGGGACAATGTATTACTTCTGTTCTCACCCCCCAGCAAAGATGTCAACAGAAACCCACCCATCCTTGAAGATCCCAGAGCCGTGCTTGAAGGTGACAGTCCAGTTGCAGGCTCGGCTCTCGGGAGCAGTGGTACTTAAGGTCTAATAGACCTTGCATCCCTGGAGGTGGGCAAGGGGCTTCTTTGCCCCTTCAGGCTCTAATTATAGACCTGGCTGAAGCCAGAGTGCCTCCGTCAGGCAATCACCAACCCGTATTTGCAACTTTTTGCTCAAGTGCACTGAATAATCCTTGAAAAATAGTCAAAATGTTAGATTTTACATTGATGAAAAAGCACCAACAATGCAGCTCCAGTCTCTCCCACACAGACTTTAAAAAAAGGCAGCCTGGGAATGGGGCAGAAGCACCATTTTCATTGGGAAAGGAAAATCCTTTACTGAGATTTTTCTTTTACCTATTCTAAATGTTACTGCAATTTCTCAGTCATCTCCCGGGACCAGACAACTGATTGAAGCTTCCATTAATTGTGCTTTTTCTTCTGTTTCTTTAGGAAGGTTTGGGGGTACTGCTGGAAAAGCTGCAGGAGCTAAGGGGAGATGGAAAGACTGGGGGAATTAAGGCAGAGGGTGTTTAAGTATTGCTTGTGGGCTTGGTTTAAAGGTGGAGAAACCCCGACTCCCCCCACAGAGGTAAAAGTCTTGCTCTGATCTGGGTTCCTGTTAACTGTCCAAGGGAACCATGGCTTTTCCCTTCTACGTGGAAAACCAGGAGCCCTTGTCCACTGGGATGAGGCAGAAGAGGAAGGCAACACCGAGTCCCATCCCCAGTGCTCAATCCCTCTGCTGACACAACCATCTCCATCTCGATGCACATCACAAATCCCACGGCTCCCTACCAAAAGCAGCTCCTCTGGGCTCAAAATCTGGCTGAGCAAGCTGTTTTGCTTTCAAGTCCCTGATGCTCACCCACTTTTTATAGGGACTCTGCCTTAGAGAACAAAGACACAGCTCAGAGCATCGCAGGGGGATGCTGTCCTCAGCTTCTTTGCCCAGCATCTCCCCTCATCCAGGGCTTGGAGATGCAGGAGGGTGCCTGGAAGACACAAAAGAAGCCCCCAAATGGCAGAACCATGTTTTGTGTGCAATCCTACGTGAGCTGTGGCTCTGCAGCTCAGCCCGGTGCCTTCGCTCCCTCTGCCTCCCATCTTTGGCATTTAAGATGTTCAGTAATTTTCAGAGGACAAACAAACAAAACCCTTGCGGTTCCCCTTTAAATAGTACGCAGGACCCACGGCTCGTTGATATTCACCAGCCAGAGATGTCTGCTACCTCAGAACAATTAGTCTAAAATATTTATCAGAAATAAGTGTTGGGTTTTTTTGTCCAAGTTTTTGAAGTTATGAGGCCTCAGATGGGATTAATGGAAATTTTAATTAAGATATGGAAATAAGCTGCTTTCTCCTTGTCTCTCTGAGACTGCAGGGAGTTAACATTATCCTCAACAGCATGTCTCAACCTGCTGGGGGAACCATTTGCAAGATGACTTTGTTTTTAACTTCACCTTAGACAGGATGTTTAGCTGGGAATTTGATGGGGTCTCAAGGCCGTGTCGGCAAAAAGCTGCTCTGCCCCGAATATCACAACCATGGGGACAGTCAGAACCTCCAGCCCCTTTCCCACTGCAGGGAATAGCTTTCCTGAAGGAGGGAAAGGGATTTAAATCCTTTTTAGGTCTGATCAGCAGCGCAGAGCTCCCCTGATTTCATTCAGCAATTATGGTGCAAGCACCTGACGCCAGCAGAGTTTCCCCCCTTCGAAACACTGCTGTTACCCGAGGGAAAACATTTATTTTCTGGAGGCTCCCCTGCTTCACACCACAGCATTGCTAATAGTGCAGATTGACACCTTTTTTTGAAGGTAAAGGATTTTGATTCAAGCCTCGGAGCAATTTTGGCCTCTAATTCTTAAAGACTACATTGGAAATCAGGAACACAATATGCTGAAAAGCTGGATTTTTGCACAGAAGCAGAAATTGTGACTTACAGGGAGAGCGTGTCTCAAAATACTGAGGCAAGGTGTCTGCAGGAACTGCCTGGAAGCTTTGCTGCTTTCTCTTCCTCCCTTCTCCCTGCATAAATAAATCTCACTTTTCCCAGTCTAAAGATGAGGGAAAATGAAGCAGGTAGGCATCTATATTTTTCAAAGAGAACTATATTTTCTGGAAGTTTGACTTGAGAAAATGATGACCTGGCTTCCAGTTGCACTAAACATCTGTATATCTGGCTGAGTTCAAGAAGAGAAGAAGTTTTAAGAGAAAGACATTTTAGTTCTGTTTCCAAAGACAGTGAAAAGTATCCGATGAAAGTATTGCAAATTATTCATACTATTTTGCACCCTGTGGGATAGCACTTCAATTCCTACTGATACGAAAAAAAAGTTGTTTTATTTATGGGAAACAAATCTCATTCCCAAACCTGAATGGACTGTGAGCAACTTATTTCATGTGAGAATCACAAAATAACTCACGAGCATTAATTAATCAAGTACTGAGACCTAAACATGAGCAATCAAGGCATTTCTATACCAAACCCATCTTACTGACAAGGGGGGGACTAAGGGGCATGAAATGACGTGTCTGGGGTCACAGAAAAGTCCGTAGCAATGCAAAAACTGAAATTCAGGAGTTCTTTTCCTCTTTCTTCCATCCCAAAGTCTCTCCCCAAGCGTCGAGAACAAAGGAGAAAGGGAAAAAGGAAAAGGAATAGATGTATTAAGGATGCCCAGATGTTCTTGACACAGGGGGCGTAGGTCAAATCTGAGATCCTATTTCAAAATCTAGAGAAAATTACCTTTCCAATGACATGTGGCATGACCTTCAACTCCTAATAGTCTAGGAGCAGTCCATTTCTGAGCATTGGGATCATGCATTTTACATTCAGGATCTCTAAATCATCTCTTATCATTTACTTACTTCTCTCCGATAATGAACACTATTTTCCTGCTGCATCTCTCCTTTTTATGTGGGCTGCACGCTACGCACTTTTCAAAAGCAGAGGGAAAAAATCTCAAAGCACAAACCTGACATTTAATGCAAGTCTCGGGTATAGCTGCTGATTATATGTTTTGTACAAGACAGGCAGACAGACCGCAGCAGGCTGGAAGGCATTAAGCAGAGATGATTTTGAGGGGATCTCAACTGAATTAAACTTTCTCTTTTTTTTTTTCCCAAGTAAAGCCCAGCAGGGCATAACAAAAATTAGGGTTGGATTTACTAAAAATGAAGTGCTCTGGTGATTAAAAAAATGGTTAGCTGCAAAAATCCCAAACTGTGCGGGGCTGGGAAACAGCACCAAGGCAAGACAGTGGGGCTTTAATAGATGGTGTTGCCAATTACAAATATTTCACGGTATCTCCATTTGTACAATAAGGATGGAACTGTTCAATGACAATTTATTAGTGCATATACAGAGACATGGTGTATTTTAATCTTCTTTTCTATTTTTTTCTTTTTTTTTTCCCAATTGGTTCTTCCAAATAGGAAAAAATGATAATCGTTATCTAAGCTCTTGACTTCCCTTGACTTAATTGCAATCTAAGCCCACTTCTAATCTGTGCAGATCACAGTTGCACGACTTGGAGTTTAATTTGAACCCCTGGTGAATACATGCACAGAGGCTGGAGGGTTTGTGTGCGCACACATTTGTGTGCTCAGTGTTTTGAACATACCTTGGTTTGGGCTTTTATTTTTTTATCTGAAAAGCCAGCAGAAAAAGGTCTCTATCTTGTACTGCATCTGCCTACTGGCCAGTATTGTAGCTCCCTAAAGGATCAGGATTTTTTCTACAACTCCACATTTCATGATACAAAATAAAATTGAGAGCTTTCGAAGAAGAAAACCATCATTTGCTGAGAGTGGGGAAGACTGGAGCAGTTCTTCTGTGCCTGCTCCACCAAGTGTGTCGTGCCCCTGAGCTCTGGAGAAGACCCCTTTGTGCTTCATGTCTGATACTGCAGAGATGTCTAAGAAATCTGGATACCTAATTCTTAATAGAAAACTAAATTGAGGTTTTTCTTACACGTCTTCACCTCACGTGTGCCTCAGGAGGATTCCTCCAGCCATTTAGAAACACTGGGAAGGGCATCTCAGTCTCTGATGTGGCTCAGATGGGGAGAACAGGCAAGAGAAGAAAATAATGTACCTAGAATTTGAACCAACCCATTTTTGACCCTCAAGAGAGATGAGCTACTTATTTTTCTATCTTTTTGTATATTGTTATGAAAGCATCTGCCCATCCTAGCTCAGGCTGAAAACCTGAAGGAAGCAGTGAAATATCTCCATGTCCACTTAGGGACAAGTGACTGTCCCTAAATAAGAGGAGAATGACTGTGCTTGCCCCCAGGGGAACTGCAGAGTCAAGGAATGAGCTCGGAGTAGCTTCTCCTGCCATGGAGGAAAAAACCCTCTCTCTTCCCCTGCTCACTTACTAACATAAAAGAAAAGCCATACACACACTGAAAAAAATATTTGCCATCCTTGTAGCTAAGATTTAGGTTGATTACTGCTGAAATAAGACTTCCACAGTTCTAATTAGCTTAGGGGTGGGGGCCTAGCTCATTACTCTGAAAATGTGATGATGTTTCCGCTTCCATTTCCACAATCATGTTCTTCTCTCTATGAAGGGGCTTCTGGCGTATTAAAGATGGGGGGGCCGTGAGCTGGCCACACCACATCCAGCCCGGTTGGACCAGTTTGGACCTTGATGTGGGAATGGGGCTGGACTCCACCCTTGGCAGAAGATAAGCCAAGTTTGGGGGTGAGCTCTGGGCTGGATTTGCACCCCTCTTGTCCTCAGCTGCATCTCACAATCCTGCCGTGCCACCTCTCCCCCCACCAACATATCTTGCCTGAGCTGAACTCTTCTTCCAAAAACAGATCCCCCAACGCTCCCGCCACAGTATTTTTATCTGCAGTATAATCGAGGCCAAAATGAGCTCAGAATTATCCTCAGCTGAAATGATGCATTGTCCAGGCTTTCTCCAAGCAGGCTCTTCCATGCCTGCGAGTCCCAGTGCCTGATGATTAACAGTGAGCCCAAATGGGGACGAAGATACAAGCAATGAAAAATGCCCCCGCAAGACAGGGGAGGCGGAATGTGAAGAAACGAATCCCTTCAAGGTGCCCTGAGAGTTACTTTTAGGACCGTGATAGCTCCATTAGTTGAAGCTCCGGTGCCACTTTGCATTTCATGCTACAGCGAAGTTTCAGTTTGACCAGCAGTGATTTGCACAACTTGGGGAAGTTTCTTTCTCAGTGCTGGCACGTTGAAGAAAAAGGCTATAGGGCGCTGCAGGCGAGATCCAATATTTTGTTGTCATGTAGGATTGCCTATTGACTGTGAAAAAGCAAATAACACAGTCTGAGCCTCGCAAGCTTTTGGATACCTGAATCCAAGCCTGTTTTGCTGCTTAAAAAGAGACCCTTTGGTAAGTGCTGGGGGGAGCTGGGGGAGGGATCCTCTTGTGCCTGACCCCAGAAAATGTGTCAGACTCTTCCCGGTTAAGGAAAAGGGTGTCTGTCTTTTAACTCAATTAGCAAGCACTGCCAGCTCTGACAGTCCCCAGCTCAGTCCCTCCCCAGGCTGTCAGCTGCTGGGCCAATTTTAGTTTTGTGTAGCGTCTAGATAGCAAATGTATTGATGAAATATGGTCGTAGGTGTAAGGAAAACTTGGAGGATCCGGCACAGCTTCTCAAACCTATATTGATGAAGACTAATGCATATCTTGATGATCTGGTAAACACATCTTTCTCTCCCTAAAGATTCATGTATGTGAAAAAAAAAAAAAAACAACTGGAAAAAAAACAACATATAAATAATTGTTACTATGACAGTGCTGAGGACAGACTGAGGACTGTTACACAAGGGTTTTTCTCAGCTTGTAAAGCCCAAAACTACTTTTGGAAGAGTTTCATCCTAAACCTGACTGGGCACTGGCAGATGCAATTCCTGCCCTGCTGCCCACCAGCTGATGTTGTGTCAGGAGAGGGGAGTTGAGAGGGAAGAGCAGTAGAAGGGATCTGCAGGTTGGGACCTGGGCAGCAAGGTGACACCAACCATAGAAATCTCTGACTAAGCTTTGTTTTTCTCATTTAAATTAAAGCCAAACGTATAGTACATTGTGGTAAGACAGCTTCCAGTCTACGTGCCAGGCTTCCTGTAGACCTCTGAGAGCTCAGAGCCAGCTCAGAAGAGCTACTAGTGGGCAGATTTAGCAGAAATCAGTCCCCCAAAATCTGGATTTTGTAAGATTTCAGACCGTGCAGCTCTGAAGCCGATGGGGTCTGCGGGAGAACATCATCTCTGATAATCAGGACTGAAATGATTGTAATGGGGAAGATCACACCCTCCTGGATCTTTATATAGATCACTGCATGTGTGGGGATTGCCTCTGGCAAAGGATCCAGGACAGGGGGTTATATCTCCATGGGATGCTAAGCAAGGGCTGGAGAAGAAACAAATTCCTTCAGATATATAGAAGTTCCCTGAAAATACCAATAAAAGTTCTCCTGAAGGACGGTGAGCATTGGCCAGGAGGGAGTTGCACCAGAAAGAGAGGAGATGGTGCAAACCATGCAGAAAAGCAACGGCTTTCCTTCCTGGAGAAGGGAAAGGAAGCAGTGATTGAATCCAACAAATCACAACCCATTTACACATGGAGAGGGGAGAAGGCAGAAGCCCCTCAGAAGTGTGAGAAACAGATGTCCTCCATGTGTGGGAAGAGAAGGAGAGGTCAGACAGAAAATGCTGTTGGCTTCTGATTTGTGGCTCAGGTCTTCTCATATTCTCTCTGACCATGTTTGACGTGAGCACGCTCTCATTAATTTAATTTAACTATAAGTTGTATAAAGTATGTTTTTAACGCCTAGTGCTTTATTTGGTAGAAGCAAAAGGTTATGAGCCCATAAGGGAGGGGGAAAAAAAATAAAAATCAATAAATTACAATAAAAGTGAAAGGAAAACATTTCTCTGGCAACCAGCAATGCAGCGCCAGCAGGAGAAGCAGCCGCAGTAAGGGGGGAGAAAAGACAGGGGAAAAAAGTAAACAAGATGTCTCATTTAAAAAAACAAAATAGAAGAAAAGAATTTAAAGCAAGGCACAGGTTTTTGCAGGAAAGGAATAATGAGTGAAAAGATGATGGTTACATGGAATAATTTCCCTTGAAAAGCTTGGATAAATGGGAAGTAATATATCCTAAGCAATAGCTTTGTTGGGCACTGAAGACAAGCGAGAGGAGGAAAGAGGAAATACCACAAAATTAAAGCACAAGGCAGCAACAGCCTTTTTGACTGGCTCCTTCCTCAAAAACCTCTACCAAGCAGCCTCCAAAGTCTGAACTTCCTCATGGAGGGGAAAAAAGGACGTTTCAGCTGGCTCTCCCCACTCTGGTAAGGACTGGGGAGGGAGGACAAACATGCTGGGTGGTACTGGACATACTGGGCACCCATTGTGGTGCCTGGAAATGGGGAGCCCCTTCGTTTCGGTGCAAAGCCCCCTCTGCCCACCCCGTGGCAATTTCCACGGGAACATTTCGTGTCCAGGTCACAACTCAGTCCTGTGGGTGCTCCCCGCACCTCAAACAGGGGCTGAATTTTCCATGGAAAGTTTTTTAGGAGCACTTTAAAAGTCTCTGCTTTGGGGTCCTACATCAGGGGAAAACAAAATGCCAAGGGTCACAACCTGCTCCAGGCCAAAGAGATGGGTTGGAGTGGGAAAGGAGGCAGGATCTGACCCTCAGGCTGCAATCACATCCTTGGGCTGACACTTCCCAGCCACCAGGAAGGTCTCTGCGGGTGCTTCAGCCCATTCCTGCTACCCAGCTTCATCACTACCACAATTAATGCGGAGATTTGCAGTAATACAAACATTTAGCACTCGGGTATGGAGTCCCTGACTTTGTGTTACAGCTGGCTCTTGCTTTCTGATTTTCATATCAGTTTAGAAACTCAGAGAAGCCCAATGCTTCTTGAGAAGTGGTGGTGCTCACCGGCACAGTTACATTAGCCACGTCCATCTCATTTGTTAATGCTCAGGGTGCCAGCACTTGAAATTTGAACTAATTAGCAATTTGTTGCTAAACAACTCTTCAAGAAATGGGTAGTTGGAAGTGAGGCTTTGGAAATAAACTCTGGGCTTGCAAAATTGTAAGAAAACTACCCAATTATTGATTGCTGGGTTATTTTCTTGTTTAAGAGTCCTCTAAGAGCGAGTCTGATCTATTCCCTTTGCAGGTTTCTCCCTCCCTGTCAATACTGAAAATTCACGTGAAGCAAAACACTGAAGACATCAGATGATCTTCTCGCTTCCCTGAGAGTCACTTACGGTGTGTCCAATAGAAGCAAGACAACGCACATGACCACTGACTTCTCTGCAAGTCCACTTGGAAAGAAAAGCCACAGACAGAGAAAAAGCAGAAGGCAGAGAAGGCAGAAAGCTCCCTTCCCTCATTGTTCATGGAAATGCCCAGAGGAGAAGACTTCAGAAGAGGCATTCCCACCTGCTTTGCTTTCTCCTCCTCTTCCCAAAAAAATGGAACCTGACAGTCAGTTTTACAGAGCCATCATTCTAGCAACATTTAGTCTGCAAGCTAAAGAACATAAAGTTCACTCAGTCAAACACAGCGAGGTATTTCAACCTCACTCCTTGAGTTAGGATGTACCACCATCTCTCCATCCCAACACCCCGCTCATCTAAGGTCAGCAGACAGGTACAACCAGACATCTCACTCTCTGCCAGCCCTCCTCCTCCTCCTCTTGCCATGTCCAGGCAAGAGAAGAGCATCCCACTGCTGTGGATGGCAAAGGAAATTCTGCTGCAATTATTTACCAGCACTCACCCCAAAACTGTGACTTTCCAAGGAGAACTGGGGTATTTTGCAGCCTACTTGCTCTGCCTGAGTGCTGCAGCCTGGGAAGAGTCCCAGATTGAGGCGAGACCCTAAGGACCTGCTTTCCAATATCGCTGCTTGTCGGCCCCGTTCGCAAAGGTACTTCTTGTCTCCTGAAGTCATGGAGCACAGGAGCCAGAATTAGGCAGGAAAGCGGCACTGTGGTACCCATCACTTTAGGCTTCAGTGTTAACAAGGCAACAGAGATGCTGCTGCCGTGTCAGAGGTGAAAAATGCACTTTATCTTCCTCATCCCTCTATTGAGAGAATTCCAAAGAAACGTGTGCGTGTCTATATTTAACTCTTGTTCCCTTTTGAAAAATAAATAAAAAATAAATTATTCAGCTCATACAGGCAATGAATATAGGCCACAGAATCCAACACACAGCAGCAAAAGTACTCCATTATTAAGTCTGTAATTGCCAAGAATTAATTTGCTAATTGCATGCAACTAATCTGCGTCCTTTTTGTTTTATATCAATTAACAGAGTAATTAAAAAAAGCAATCTTCTTGATAGTTCCTCACTGGCAGACTTAGCCCAGCAGAGCTAATGAAAGAGGGCCACCCTTTAACTAACCTCATTAGTATCTCTTCTTTTGTTAAACATCCTACAAAAAATAGTTAATTTTGCTGCATGAAAGTCCTTGATGTGAGACTGCTAATGAGGGGGCCACACAGCTCCGATTCCCTGTTTGTTTGGAGAGTGGCTCATTGCAAAGGAAACGCTTGTTCCCTGCCTCCCTGCCCTTTCGAGGATGCAGAGCCAGGTAGACAGCCCGAGCTGTGGACTGGTTAGAGGTTTATAAATACCAGCAGTTTCCAAACCTTTTAAAGTTCCCTGGGTCAAAGATGAAGTGGTTTTGTTTATTTTTTTTCATGCTAAAAAAACAGAAGCAAAGAGAAGACCTGCCTGCCAGAAGAGAGTGGCTGGGATATGGCTGTATCCAGGTTATGGTCTGAAGAGATGATGTTCTGACAGCAGAGCTGGGCAAAAATAGAAAGAGGATTTTGCAGCCCTGGCAGAGATGTTGCAGTGGAGGTTGTACACACGATGCGTGCAGGGAGCAGCCTGGATGCCTGCACAGGCTCATCCCAAGGGCGACTGGGTGGGTTATGAATGGGATGGAACTGGGAGATGCAGAGACCTGCTGGGATTTC
The DNA here is from genome assembly GCA_013400375.1 of Thinocorus orbignyianus. Lineage (NCBI taxonomy): Eukaryota > Metazoa > Chordata > Aves > Ciconiiformes > Thinocoridae > Thinocorus > Thinocorus orbignyianus. Next base: position 15,427 of record VXBW01005519.1, read on the forward strand.
CAATAAGTTGCATTTTCCACTCGTTACCTGCGCTCCTGAAACCTCTGCTTGCTGGCAGCTCCTTGCTTTAAAAATGCCTGTGCACAAGAACTCAACACGGACACGTTTCTAACAAGTTTCTGACTTCCAGCTTCCTACCACCTTTGGAGGAGGGTGGAGTACATGGCAGTGATGTCCAAGGAGTTTTTGAAGGGGCTGGGGAGGGGAAGAGGGATCCGGCAAAGAGAGAGGAACCACCAACGAGGAGGAGAGGGGGACGGGTGTGCGGCTGTGCCCGTGTCACTGTGGTTCAGGAAGGAAAACCTCTGCTCTGTTTATGGAATAAAACACACTTCAAAGCCATCACATAAACCTCTGTACCAGGCATCCCTGAGTTCAGCTGGGCACTGAGCTGCATTCACGCAGACTTCTTCAGAACCCGTGAGCTTAGCACTGCCCTCATTCAGCAGGATAAAAGCCCATAAGTACTGCATTTTTATTTTTTTTTTAATATATTTTGCTGTTGTAAGAGATATTCTATAACATTCCACTGCTGAAAGGAGAATTGGTGGGGAGAAGTGCAGCAGCAGCAGGGGTAGCAGATATCCATCACTTCCCAGGGCTGTGGGCCTTTTAATTTTGCTCACTTTGCTCTTTTATTCTGTTTGCTTCATTTTGGGGTCTGCTGGGTCAGGAGACCCCCCCTCACCCTCCCCACAGCGTGACAAGGATGTCCCATTCCTGGAGCTGGGCCACGTGGTGACTTCGTGTCTCTGGTTTAGTCCCACACCAGTCACCTGCATCCCTGCCAGCCTCATCTGAAGGTGTCTGCAGCTCATGTCCTGCTTTTTCTGATCACTCCTGGAGCTGGAAACCCTCCTTGCTGTAATGAGACCTTCCACCAGGAGGCAAGTTGGGCTTCACAGCAGCACAGCAAAGAGTGGAAAAGGCTATGTTTTGCCATGGAGGGGTCCCAGGTGATGCTCGGGTGCCAGTGACACCAGGAATTAATCTCTGAACACATCAGCTGAGACTTACGAATGTTCCCCGGGGCTGGATTTCTAGATTTGCTCCTTAGATTCACTGAAAAAATTGTCAGAGTAGCAAGTGGCAGCGCTAGCAGCATTTGCCAGCTCCAGGGGCTGGGCTGTGTCAAAGGAGGCCGAAATGGGTCCACGTCACTCTGAAAGGACAACCTGAAACCCAGGCAGGTTCAAAAACCTCCTCCCAAGCCAGTTGGAAGCCCAAATCCTGAACAGAAACCGAGTACGTTGTGTTTCTCTTTAGGAGCTTTTTGAAAACCAACTCTCCCTTCTCTCCCGTGTCGGGCTGATTTCACCACTCTCCTGCCTGTTACCTGTGTCTTCAAGAGGTGTTTTCACAGGCAGCCTGAAACCCTGCTCTCATCCCCAAGTGAAATGAAGGAATAAAATAAAAAAAAAAATAACCCACAATTGCTATAGGATGCCTTTGAAGCAGGGGTTTCTCTGCACACATGAGAGCCAAGAGCTCTGTACACTGTGCCCTGGGACTTTACCCTCCCATAATGTATTTATTTGACTTTATTTTGACCCAAACTCCCACCCGGATACTAATTCCAGCTAAGGGTCGAGCTGACTCACTCCCTGTGTCTCTGAAATAGTGACAAGTGCTCGTTACTGTTTAAAACCACCAAGATTTTCTTTTCTTCCCTGGGTGTGGGGGTGTCTTGGGACCCCAAGGAGCATTCTCCCTTGGCTTCCCGGCATGGGGCACAAACGGGAAGTGGGGCAGGGGAGGGAAGTGAGGTGTGACCACCAAGACAGGGATGGAGGGGGGGAAGAAGAGAGGAANTGTCTGAGGTTGGGGGTGTGAACCTGGGGGTGCAAAGCTGGGTGTGCAAGGCTGGGGGTGCAAGGCTGGGGGTGCAAGGCTGGGGGGGCAGGGAGGGGTGGGC
>VXBW01005519.1:17487-100602 GCA_013400375.1 Thinocorus orbignyianus
CACTGTGCCCTGGGACTTTACCCTCCCATAATGTATTTATTTGACTTTATTTTGACCCAAACTCCCACCCGGATACTAATTCCAGCTAAGGGTCGAGCTGACTCACTCCCTGTGTCTCTGAAATAGTGACAAGTGCTCGTTACTGTTTAAAACCACCAAGATTTTCTTTTCTTCCCTGGGTGTGGGGGTGTCTTGGGACCCCAAGGAGCATTCTCCCTTGGCTTCCCGGCATGGGGCACAAACGGGAAGTGGGGCAGGGGAGGGAAGTGAGGTGTGACCACCAAGACAGGGATGGAGGGGGGGAAGAAGAGAGGAAATAAAAAGAAAGAAGCCAGATTTATGCTTCAGCCATTTCCCTCTGTAATCAGCTTATGTTGTAGAGTTAAATGAACCGATGGGGAACTCACGCAGGCTGACGGGGACTGTCGGCTCAGAACTTGTAAATCACCCACTGGGGTGAGAGGCATGTGCGAGGGTGGGCGTGCGAGGCTGGGGGTGCAAGGATNTGCAAGGATAGACGTACAAGGATGGGTGTGCAAGGGGGAGAAGTGCAAGGGTGGGTGTCTGAGGGTGGATGTGTGAGGCTGGGGGTGCAAGGATGGGTGTGTAAGGATGTCCATGCAAGGATGGGTGTGCAAGAATGGTCGCTCGGTGGTGCACACACAGTAGAACGGTGGCCCTTGTGCTGGGGGCTCGTGTCTCGTCGACCCCCTCCCACCGGGCCGGGTGTGAAGGAGCAGCTGAGACGAATTGCAAAACCTCCCACTCCTCTGCCCATTTGTTTCTTATGAATGCATAATGAATGCTAATGAATTCCTCACTTGGGGCATATGGTTAAGACATATAGAGCCTAACCTTGCTACAAAGAAGAAAGACCTTGATGTTACAAGATGGGGGAGGGCCCAAAGGAGCCACAGCGATTCCTGAGCTGAGACTGGGTCAGCAGGACTCATCCTGCTCCAGCCCACGGTCTTGTCCAACCTAAAGATCTCTGGGACCTGGAGAGAGAAAGAGAAATTATGCCCTTCCCTACCAAAGGAAAGGCAAGCATATGTTCACGGATGTGTCTTAGGGGCTGAGAGTTGCCATGAGGTTAAAGGAAAAGGATTTCTCTGGAGAAATTGGGGGGATCTGAAGGAAAATGCTTCACAGCATTGCAGAAATGGATTCAACAGCAAAGTTGGAAATGAGCAAAACCACCCTGAATTCTTTCTTCTTTATGTCTGTTCAGTCCTTGGACTTCTCAGCTGAAAGCAATGACGGGAGGTGGTAGGTGGTAGGTAGGACCACCAGAGGGATGGGGTTGTGCAAGGAACAATTCTCCTCCATCTCCCCTGACAGGGGCTGTGTCAGGATCTGGAAATGTGTCTTGGCCTGAAAACAGGGTGATGTCTGAGGGTTGATGGGGAGAGCAGGGAGGAGCAGGAGTGGCATGAAAAGGCTGCAACAGCACCCCAAATACCAGCTTTGGAAATGGAGAGAAGGATGAGAGGGTTTCCAACACCAAGGGATGCAGCGGTGGGGTCAAATGGCCCCTGTGACAGCAGGAAGGGCTCAAGGTTTGAGGCAGATGTGTCACCAGGGGGTTTAGGGGCATCATGGAAAGTCACTGGGCCTGATGGTATCAGCACAGGTTGGGACCCTGCAGTAAAGTTCATGGTTCTGCTTTGGGCTGATGGGTGAGCAAGAGGTTTGTGAGCAGGTTTGTGCTTTCCTGCCTACAGATCTCAGGTGTTGGAGCCTCATGGGTTAGTGCTGCAAACCCCGGACTGTGTCCCAGCCTTTCACACCCAAATGGGTTTAGAAACTATTGAGAGACCTCCTTTTTTAATCAGAAGTGTTAAAAACTTGATTCTCCTGACAACTTTGGATCCAGTCATGATGTACTGCCACTACCCCAAAGAAGCAAAGACCAAGATTTAAATGAGCTAGCTGAGATAGCTGTATAAACGTGTACCCTTTTACTGGGCTTTACTGGGCAAACTCCTCCTGGCTGAGTTTTGGGTCTCCATACAGCTCTTACATCTCTGCTCTCAGTCCCAAACCAGGCAGCACCAACTAGATCCAATATTCCTCCATGGGTTCCTGTCATGTCTGTGAGATATCAACAGACACACACCCCGACGGACTGTCCCCAAAGGGTTAGAAAACGTCAAGAAAACACTCAAGGACTTCCCAAGTATTCAAAAAAATGTCTGAAGGAACTTTCACCCGCACCAACGATTCTTTCAATAACAAAGTCTGTTGTAGGACCTGTTTGGAACCCTGCAGCATGCAGGTTTCTGAGCAAGACCACTTCTCCTGAACAGCTGGGCATGAGATGGCATGTGAGCTGGGTGCTCCACCATCAGAAATAGGGCTCTGACCACCGTGGGTGAAGGCTCGTCCTTCTTTTTGCTGATTTCTGGCTAACTTTATGCACACCTCTCCCCTAAACTGTGGCAGGAACAATCAGATGGACACTTCTGTAGCACTTTGAGGCGTTGCTGTCCTTTGTTGTCCCCCTCATGCCTTACAACAGGAGCTGAGATTGGTCCAAACAACGCAGAAAAGCAGTGTTTGCCATAGCTTGCGACTGCGAATTTATCAATGCATTTCCGAGAACAAAAGCAGCCCAGGTACCTCACTGAGCAAGCGGTGAAAAACAGCAGAGAGCGAGCTGGAAAAATTTCAAAGTCCTTCAAAACATTAAAATCTGAAAGCCAGCCAAGTCCCAGCAGCCGAGTGGAGGTGCGAGGCATTTAGTCTCCGGGGTGGGCAAAAGCAGCCGAGTGCCGTATGCAGTGTGCATCAACACCTCTTGACACTTATGAATACGGGGCTGGTGCTGATGCCCACTTGGATGAAAGAACAGAATGAGGTTGCCAGCGCCAAAGTGGGTGGAAGAGAGGGATGATCTGTAACAAGATGTTGGGTTTTCTTTAACCCTCTCCCGCACAAAGAGCAGCCTGTGCACCCCGTTCATCCTTAGGGGGAGACGTGGGGATTTAAAGGCTGGAGTTGTTTGGGTGCAGGATAACTGAAGGATGGGTCTGGGCTAAGCCCATGGCAGGCGATCTGCAAGGTTTTGTGTGTGGCTGAACCCCATGTGGACACTGGTATTCAGAAAAAAAAGAGGTCTGATGGATTTCTTACAGTCGTTTGGATGTGGTTTTGGGGGATGTGGTGTAGGGGGGAACTTTGTAGAGTGGTTTTGATGGTTGGACTCAATGATCCCAAGGGTCCTTTCCAACTTGAATGATTCTGTGATTCTATGACCTCTGGAAACATGTGAGTTCGCTGGGAGCTGTGGTTGTTGAGGAACTGTGGAAACCTGGGCCCTTTGCAGCTCCCACAGTACTTTGCACACAGCTGAGCAGCAACCCCTGACTCCTGAAAAGCAAGGAATCATCTGCCATTAACTTTCCAAGCTTTGATGACTCCTTTCTGTAAGCCCAGAGAAGACAGTGTGGTCACCTGAAACAGGTCTTTGCAATAAAAGATCACAGCAGGAACAAGATGGTTTTGGTGAATGCTGATAAGTGAAGGCTCCACTTGGAATGTGGTTTAAATCCCTGCACCCTAAACACAAATTCATGTAGGTGGGGGCAGGTGGTGTGAGGGCTTGGGTGATGGCAACCTCATCAGCAGATAAAGAATCTCTCCAGTTTGAAATGCCAGGCTCTTTCACTTTCAGAGTTTGAGGTGTTCGGCTTTTGCCAAATCCTAAACGAAACAACACAGTAAACCCAAACTGTCTCACTCTCCTTCCTGCCCCTCCTTGTTCTCCTTTACAGGAGGCTCCCCCAGCAGAGCCTTGGGGGCTGGAGCAGCAGCATCCCACCATAAAGCATTCCCCGCTTCCCCAGAGCGGAGCCGGGAGCTCACCCAGGAATACTCCTCTCGCTACTGCATTTGCATGACAGACGGCTCCTTTGCATTATCCACCTCTTCCCACAGAAGCCCCCTCCATCCCTCGGGCATCCCGTGGGGAGATCTGCTGTCACAGGCTGCTTTCCACCCCCTCGCTGCCCACCCTTGCCCTTCACTCCTACGTGCTTCCAGCAAAGCATCGCTCCAGAATGTTGGCCCAAATTAACTTTCGCTCATGCCAGTTCCTTCCATAATTTGCCTAAAATTTCGGATCTATGAGATGTGAAGAGTGAGAAAATCCTTCAACACCCACAGTGACCACCCTCTGCAGACACACTCCCGCTTGGCTCCAAGCCCCCAGCCCACTCCAGCAAGGGGCTTTGGTGGACAGGAGGAAGAATGGAGCATCTCTCCGGGAAAGACGTGGTCCTTACCCCAGCTGCAACTTGCACCGAGCCTGATACGTTGTAATGACATGAAAATGAATAGAATAAACTGGCTGAGTGGCATTGTTATTAACCTTTGTTACCTCAATAAATCACACCAAAGAGCAGCAATTACTCCTGTTTCTGACAAATACTGGTTACGCAGCAGATTCCCCCTTTGCTCTCAGTCCCGTGCACTCTCCCTCGCTCTCTTTTACAACTGGAACCAGGAAGGTGCAGTCCATACCACGGTACGGAAAGGAATAGGAATAATTTCAGAAAGGCATGTAATAGATAAGATCCATCTACTTCACTCTTAAACCACCTACTTCACTCTTAAAGAAGGCAACGGGTTTTCCAGGGGCTCAGCATCCTGGTCCTGGTCCCTAAGCCCAGATGCCCAGCAGCACTCATTCATCCATGCCTGCACAGACATGGACATGAGCATTTCTTTTGCATCAAGCTTTGGATCTCAGGAATTACTGAATGAAAAGGCTAGAAGGCAAAGTTTACCCTCCTCCAAACTCTGGTCCAAGGTATGAGTCAAGCTTTTGGCCCCAAACCAGGACCAGCAACCGGGCTTTCTGTGTAGCACTAATTTGGCTTGGGTTTTTGTCATGCACTCGTGTCAACACTGATATCAGTTTAGAAGTTTGACGCCGCTCCCAAGCCAGCTAATTTCTGAGGTCGGTGCCATGCTTTCAGATCGATAAGTTCAGGATTTAGCCAGCCGAGTGCGAGCCTTGCATATTTAAAGCTATCTGGGAAAAGGACCTTTCAACAAAGGTATTCAATGAGACTTAAAAATCAATCCTCGTTTGAAGAAACTGGTGAAGTATTGTAGCAACCGTTGTTAAAACGCCCGGATTAATAATAAATCAGAGTTGACAAATACTTGTTGCTTGTTTGACTTTGTGGATTTGTTTTCACAGAGGACCTGGTTGTGGACACGAGAGTTGAAGGCATGTTTCTTCAAAGAAAAGATTCAGAACACAATTCAATAAACTTTGAAGGATGTTTTGTAAACCTGGCAGAACCCACGTATTTTATTCATATTGTTTTTCTTCAGAAATCCACAGAAGTCACTTTGGAGATCCTAAAATTCCCTGGGAATTTCCAAAGCTGCATTATGCAGTGAGAAAATAGGGGGATTGTAATACTCAGTGTCCAGTCCTGAAATAAGGTTGAAATGAGAATTAAAAATGGAATGAGAGAATTAAATTTGCTTGTGCAGCACGTAGCACTCCCTGTTCCTGCCTTGCCTGTTCCAGGTGCCTGCGTGAACGCATCATCCGTGGAACAACCCCTTTCCATGGAACAAAAACACAGGAGTAGTGCTGGGCTGGTTACTATCCCAGGTGAAACCTTCCTTTTGAGATGGCTTTGCTGGGCTGCATTTGTTTTCTCATGCTTAGATTGTCACTAATCCATCATGAAACGCCAGTCACTGATACCAGCACCCTTCTATCCAGGACCAGTGTCCCGTCAGTGCTAGACCGACTCAGAAGACATAAGAGCAGCCCAAAACCACGGGTGACCCTTATGTCTCTGTTTGGAAGACACCGGGAGGAGATCGTGTGAATACCCTGAATAAATTTCATGGCAATGGCTTATTTCCTCTGATAACATTTCAGCAGTGTGACAGTGCATGGTTTTCACGCCGGGAGCTACAACTGGTAGGACCAGCAGGAAATATTCAGCTTCTTTTATTATTTTTTTCTCTCTCTTTTTTTTCTTTTTTTTTTCTGAAGGAACTACTTGTCTCGGTTGCTTCGCTGTTGCTAGATCTGCAATGAGACCCAACCTTTGTTTTAGGTCAGCTCGAATCTAATTTAGGGAGGAATCTTTGTTGTATGGATGTCTTCATGACTTATGTGCTCGGAGTTGATTTTACTCCCCCAATCTTATTATGGAGTTATTATGGAGTGCAGGCTGCTGCCGAGTCCATGAGGGTATGGGAGAGGTGCCCTTTATTGCTAGCGAGGGGTACGTCTGTGTGATACGAAGAGCGAGAGGGAAGCAAAGCTGACATAAATCATCCAGAATGCCAGCCAGCAGAGCCTAAAACCCATGGAGAAAGAAGATTTTCTCTCTGTTTTCCAAAGAGCAGAGGATCTGCCCTGAACTCTGGCAGCGAGTAGCGACCTCAGCAGGTATTGGGCGTGCAAGGATGGGGACAGGACCTCCTGGTGACCCAGTTTTTGGCACTTTCATGACCCTAAAATCCTTTCCCTCCTGCCTCCCACACCGCTTCTGAAGGAAGGAGGTGGGATTTTGTCATTTCAATTGGCGTGAGAGGAGAGGGACTCGTTTGGGGACGAGGTGGTCTGAGCCCAAATTTCCTCCCCTTTCTTTTCCGCTGGAACATGCCATGGTTTGCTGTGGGAGAACGGGGCGGCTGCAAAGTTGTACAAAAAAACCCAAACAACAGCCCTAAACCAACCAACCCCACCCGGTCCCACATCACAATGACTTTTCTCCGATGATAAACATAATAATAAAACCCCTCCTAGTAGCCAATATGATGCTAATGCTTCTTAGCTCTGTCAAAAGTGAAAACAGCTCCTCGCTGTCAATTACTGGAGGGACAGCTGGAGTCTCTCCTCTCACTGTCAGGATGCAGACATATTGCATGTCATCGAGAAGGTAACAAATTCACCAGGACAGCATCACCATCTGTCACCAACAGAGACACCGCCGAAACAAAGGGTCAGGCTGCGGCGCAGAGCTGGGGCCTGCTCTTACCCGGTCTTGCTCGTCCTTCGCTGGGGCGCAGATGGAGGTGGCCCCCAAAGCCCTGCATCCCTCTAGGGATACACGTAGGGGGGTGGTTCTTGTGGTTTATAAAACCAGGGGGACAAGCCTGGAGTTCTGAAAGGATTGTTTCCCCCAGCAACGCTCATGCAGAAGCCTCCAGACCCCGCTGGTGGGTACAAGCCATGGCATGAAACATTGTCTGGTTTCAAACCGTCCCTCACCTGGTTTTTATCTCCAAGCTCAATGTTCTCCAGCACAACCTCCTTCCACGCCGAGCATCTTCCTACGTGCAGGAGGAGACGCCTTTGGGCTACTCGCAGGAGTAAAACAACACCCACGGAGGGCTGGGGGGCCAGGCTGTAAGTGGATTTGCTTGGGGCCAGATGGTTGATTCCCCACATTATTGAAGTCTGACTGCCCTGGATCCGCTCTCATGAGGAGAGATGCTCGCCCACCCCAGGAAGGTGCTTACGCTGGTCCAAACCCTACACACCATCTACAACCCAGTAAAATGACACATAATGCTGTGATACATATTTTGAGGTCATTTTCAGTATTTAACCAGCTCTCCAAAAACTTCAAAAAACACTCTTCAAAAAAACCCCTTCAATTAATAATGCCATTTTTTAAAAACATGTTTTTGAAGATGCTGTTCAGGAGAATAGTGTAAATAAAGTAAATAATTTAAGCGTTTTTTTCCCCCCCCAGCATATATTGTTGTGCTATTTAAAAATAACCCACATAACTCCATTCTTTCACTCCAGATAAGGCTTATCTCCAATGGGTGATGTGCTAATTATTTCGAGAGCAAAGTTTATTTTTGACAGAAAATTCCTAGTACTTCAAATCACAGAGGGTACTGAGACTTTGGGTGAGCCGGAAAGAAAGATGTTTCAGCAGAACCAGCCCAATGTGACAACAAACATGTTCACGTAGCTCCTGTGCTTCTGTTGCAGTATTAATTTGGGATACCCTGCGGCTGCTGGCAAACACAGCACTGTGGGGTCCAGCTGACATCTGGGGATACCCTTTGGGTTTCCCAAATGGGATGGAGCTTTCCCGTGTGCTATCAGTTGCAAGATCTGGGACTCACTATTTATATTCTTAAATACCTCAGGTGTCATTTTGAAGTTGGTCTGGTGAAGGAAATGAAGTTATCTGGGATTAAATACCACAATTCCGACTTGGCAGCCATCTGGGTGCAGCTTTGTTCAGGTCCTGCAGGACTTCCCTAGAAATCCTGCCCCCCCTCTGTTGCACAGTAATAATCCAAAGCAAGCACCACTGAAATTTTATCTTAATTCCAAAATGCAGCAAAGAAGTGGACTTGCTACAGCTCTTTCCCGACTTGCATGACTTCTGCTGAGATTTACAACCAGCAGGCAGTTGTTCGGAGAAAAAGATGTTACCACTGATATAAGGATAACGTTTCTAACACGGAGAAATAGCCCACCCTCTGGTCACAGGCCTATAAGCCAAAATTAATTTCATGCTTTAGGCTCTAATAAATTTCAGCCAACTAACCTGAATCATACGAAATAACTTTTAAAGAAGTTACAACTGCTGCTTTTCCCCCTTCCCAGCTCCACTCGATTTCTCAAACCCAGGACAAACATCTCCAAGACGAGAAGAGCAGGGAGCTGCCAAGCTGCGTCCCTCATCCCACCCTCCACCCCTTCCTTCTCCCCCAGCGTTTGCGGTCTGCCTTGGGATTTCTCACTTGATTCTCCTCCAAGGTTATGTCAAGATTGCCGTGATGTGGAAGTCACGGGATGCTGCCAGCAAGAGGCTGGAAATGAGATTCGAAGTGCGGCTGGCAGTCCTGCTTCCATCCCTCCATCCCTCCCTCCTCCCTCCCGCCCCACTCTCCGGTAGAAATCAGCAGATGCTCAGGGGAGACACAAAACTTCCACACTCGGCACCGTATGAACCATGTGAGTGAGAGAAGGAGGTTTGTAAACTGGTTTGGAAGAACAGCTCGTGTTTGGGAAAGGAAGGTGGCAGTTGTTGTCCTCCTTAGAAAAGAGGGGATGAAAGACTCCTGGGTCCACCAGAAGCTGGGGACAGGCGGTTTGGGCTGCAGTGGCTGCCTTCATCTAGACCTGCCCTTGGCTCTTCTCTCAAGGAGGACAAAGGTGACCCACTCATTGTACAATTTCCACAAAACTTCCTTGCCTGAACCCCCGCCTTTTCCAGAGATGGTTCTTGGGTAGACTTTTGGATGGACTGTACTCTGTAACCTTCAGTGTTTTAATTTTACTGGGAATAGCAGACAGCCCAAAAATTCAGTGGTGGTTCCTCCAACAAAGCCTTTCAGAGAGGTGTTCTCCAATACACTAAGGGATGGCTGTGATCTGGGGTGCTGAGGCCGTTTGGGAGGCTATGACAGAGCATGGAGCTGAGTTTTGAGGTCTCTTGAACCCTCTCTGCCTTCTGAGACATCCTTCATCCTCATCCCCATGTGGGACAACATCCTCCACTGAGCAAATCATCCCCCTGCAGAGAACCAAACCCAGGGAGTTTACTGAACCTCAGAACCTGATCTCTGAATTTAAACACAAAATCCTGCCTGAAAACATCCTCAAAAAATTCATTTAGGCAGTCATATCAAAGAGTTGCTCCTTGAGGAGTGTCTGGTGGGGATGAGGAGTCATCCTGGCACAGAAACTGCCTTGTTTAGCCTGCAAGTTGGGGCTTTAATGACATTGAATGGCCAAAGCCTGGGCCACACGCTTGGGATGCAGCCAAGATTTTAATTCTCTTGTTTGCAAAGGTTTCTGCAAAACAGAAGCAAATCCTGCCCTGGCCCCTGGCTCGGTTTGCCCCCTGATAGGCTTAGAGCTGTACGAGGGTGTTTTATCTTTGTGGCTACGTAAGAAAAAGGCCAAATGATCAAATGTTCCATGTACCCAGCTCTAACTCGGTCCATGCTGGGCGGCTGCCTTCACAGCCAGAGCTCGCTGACTTTCACAAAGCCCCGTGTAGTTATTTTGGAACTAGAGCTGATCTTTATGCATTAAAGCGGCCCCAGATTTTAGAAGAAAAACTCACATCTCCTTTGAGCCTCCGCTCAGAACATTTTGCTCTCTCTATCCCTCTGCCCGCAAAGCCCCGTAGCCACCACCAGCAAAAGAGAAATGAGAAACCCAAACGGCGCTCCTTTATTAAACAGAGTGGAAAACTTCAAGGGAGAAAAACTTGGCTTGGAAGCAATAATCTGCACTTAGATGTTGTTGGGCAAGTTACTGCAATATAGAGGCTTGTCGAAATACAGCTCGAGCTGCTGTCCCGAGCTTGCATTTAGGCAGTGTCCCCACATCACACCCCCTACCAAGGCTCTCCAAGTGCCACCATCTATAAAAATTGCTTCTCCCTCCAGTGAAATCTGCTGTCTCTGGGGTGGAGAGAGCAGTTGGGAAAAGCTCAGCTGTTTCATTAGTTTCAACAAGGAAGGGGAAAAAAAATTGGAGAGCTACAGGGGAAGTCAGGTGGGAAGAATTTGATCTGAGGAGCTGTTCTAAGGAAAGATTTTTGTGTTTGTACACAAATGCCTGTTCAGCGTGGATTTTTGGCATTGGTCATATTTTTCTTGCTGAAACAGTTGTGACATTTCCATTAAAAATTTTCATTTCAGCTCATGATTTTATTTAGTCCATAAAAAATCAACAACCATGCCGATACACCTCATTAAAGTCATGCGCAACTTTGAAGAAATACATGAAAAAATATCTAAAACCAGTAAGAAATTTGGAAGCTCTGAGTTTTCCCAGTAACTTGCCCAGCTACAGTTAGCAATAGGCAAATAGAAAGGTCACAGGTCTTGATTTATCAGATATCTCATGACAGCAGAGGCATCTACTTTCTGTAGGTCACAAGTTCTCAGACTCTGGGGCACAGCCCACTTAATCAGTGTTTCCTGCATCTGTTTTATCAGTGGTTACTGATAAAAACACATTTTCTAGGAATGCAATTGTTCAGTCCTCCTCTGTGACCACAACATGTGAGTTGAGGAGGTGAAGGCCAAGATCTCGGAAGTATTTTTCTACACCTTGAATATCCACCATGATAAAACATGATGTACGCAATTAAGTGCACGCGTTAGCAACTAAATTGGTTTTTTTAGTCAATCAACAAATTAGTTTTCGAACACATTAGGGGTATAGAGATGTGCATTTCTAGGCTTTCTGTTTTGTTTTGTTTTTCCAAATCATTTCCCAAGACAGAGATTCACGCTCAAGACTCGGGGCAAGATTTAGCAAAGGCAAAATGAGTAGATTTTTTTGACATTTCTCCTCAGTGCCCTGTATGACCACTTTCACCTCTGAATGAGCAACACCAATGGTCACTGCAAAGATACTGCACTAGAACTGAAAAACCCCCATCCCTGGTTGCTCCAGCCAGGATGGTTCACAGTGAGAGGCTGAGAAGACGCAGCACCCCCGTTTGCTCACATAAATGATGTAAAAGATCAAGTTCAGAGCTAAGGATATGTCTCTTAAGAGAGCGTCTTTCCACAAAAGTAGGTACAACCCTGAAATTTATTGTTAGATTTTGATATTTCTCTTTTAATGAAACACAGTTTCACAGGCAACTTTGCACACGAAAGGCAAGTGTGTCTCATCACAGGGTCTGTGTTCATGGAGCCTTCAGGGGATCCACAACCATGCTGATTTGTCCTTTTATTTTTTAAAATTTTCATGGGCAAAATTCTGCCAGTTGCAAACTTTCCATTTCAATTGTTTGCAAACAGAAACTGGTATGTGATTTTGCATATCTTTGGAAGAGGTAATAGCTGTTTTTTCTTGTCCCCTAGTACTGAGATACCCTTTTTTTCAAAAAAGTCTCCCAGATCTAGATGCGATTTCCACTGAAAACTACAGAGAATTAAATACCTGATGTACTCAGGAAAGTTCAAGAAACCCTTATAACCAGTTCTGAAGTTTTACTTGTGGCGCAAGACCTTTCCTCTCCAACAGACAGGGACTAACCCCATCCATACACTCAAAGATTAATTTTTACTGCAATTTTAAAAATATCTAGGCACCCAAAGGTGCATGTGGACACACTGTGAATTCTGAAAGCTCCTGAATGTCTTCTTTAACAGCAGATAAATTCCACAATTTTTGAATAATGCACTGGACGTTGCATATGAACTTTCAAGGAGAGAAGAATCTTTACAAACATAGGCTAACGTTTGAAGGGATTAATATAGAAAAATGGAGGCAAATTTTCTTCTGAAGGCGGTCACTTTTGAAAATACTATCTGGAATCCTCAGTAATTTTAACATTTAGTTCCTTTGGTCGAGTGTAAAAGACAAAATGGGACCTTATTCAGGCTTCCCTACCAAGTAGCTCCACCAAATTAGGAATTTAAACCAAGTCAGAAACAGCACTTTGTCTGCATTTACAGACGTATCGCCCCAGGATAAGAGATGTAATTCTCTGAAATGAAGAAAATTAAATCATTAGCCTCTTCACCCAAGCCTTTTTGCTGTTGGAAAGTTAGTTTTGCATTTAATGAATATGGGCTCGTGTCTTTCTAATGAGCATGAGATAGCTGATGTAATTGAAAACTTAAGCAGGGAAAAATCATTACAAGTTGTTTTTTTTTAATTAATTTATTTTGTATATTTGTGTTATGAGTGATAGCTACCAGTAGAGTAATGGGGATGGAAAACCACAATTCACTCAACAGGCAATTCAAAACCATGTGCTGGAAATTGGAGATTCCCCATATTTTACCTGCCTGAAGGAAAGCAGCTGAAACAGAATTTTCTGCTGTACTTCTCTACAGTCTCTGGTAAATTCCTCCCTTCCTCCTACTTCTTGTCGCTGTGAACTTATTCTCACATTTTCTATTCTCCCCTTTCCAGATGGGAAGCACGTCCTCTCTCACTTGTTCTTCGGGACTGCCAACCAAGCTGACACTTGGGAAAAGCATCTGCAAACGGAGGGATGGGCAGGGGATAACAACTCCTGGGCTGGCATCCCTCTGCTGTCACATAAATGCCTGCTCTCCCAGAATGGGTTGTATTTCAGGCTGGGCTTTTGCCTTCTGTAGGGCCAGGAACTACGCAAGAACCCAAGGAAATCCAGGAGAGCTCTGCTGCGCAAGGACCGTGATGGTGATGGTGTAACCTGGACAAAGAAAGGGCTCTGGCGTCCTCCGCTCATTGTTCAAACCTTCAGCCCATATCTTTGGAGCTCCAAAGACTAATGGGACTGATTGTCACTGTGTTCCCATGTATGAAATTGAGGACGGAAACATGCATTTTTAATAATGAAAGGACATCGAAGGAAAGGGCAAAGGAGGTGCTGGGGAGAGAGAAAGGTGGTTCATAAGGTCAATGTGATTCGTAACGGATCCATAAATCTCTACCATTAGCTGGCAATGCTTTTCTCCATCTTTTTTGATATCTTCCCCCAGCTTTTGATAATCCCCATCAGCCCCCTGCACATTTGCCTCTGGAGGCCAGCCTTCAGCCACAGGCCCATATATCATTTCCAGACAAAGATTTTCCTCTCTAAGCTTTTTATTTTCCTTTGATCTTTCACTAATAGTTAGATATTTTGTGTGCCCTTGCTCTCCCATGAATAGCTTTTTGTGGTTGCCACCATCCACAGCAAAATACCTGTCATTAACCCCACTTTAAACCCCAATATCATTCTCCTGATGGTCCCTTCCATACTCTTCGTAGAAGAAAATTCTCTCCTCATTCTCATTTCAGAGACCGTCCTTGAGATAACCTCTCTAATTTCCAGAACAAGATCAAAAGAGAGAGAGAAGGTAAAACGATTCTGAGAAGCGCTCACCCACTGCCAGGAGTTCTCCTAGAAAGCCCCATTCTCCCGTTCGTGGAGGATGGCTCTCACCAGGCATCGGACTCCATGCAACACCTTGTCCTCATGGAAGAAGGTTTCCAAAGTAGCCAAGAGCACAACAAGACATTTCTTTGCAAACTGCAGAACCGATTGAAGATTTTACCAGCTTCTGGCTTTCCTTCCCTTCCTGCAAACAGCCGGGAGTGTACAAGCGCTCCCTAATCAGTTCCACACGGTCATCCATCTCCTACCCGCAGTCCCCGGCAGCTTCAATGAACCTGGCTGATTCTGCCCGGAGTGGATTAGGGAGTGCAGATACCATCACTCCTACCGGCAGGGCTGGTAATAGACAGCTGGGGAAAGTTAATGTCTTCAAGTAGCATCATTTGATGTGGGAGAGGATAAATGGCTGAAACAGTAGCCAAAGGTTATGTCCTGATCCCGATGCATAATTTATCCACAAATTGGCTTTCTGGAAAGAGGCAGAAGTAGAAGAACACCACAGTTTCCAGGCAGATTGAGCTGAGATATAAGAAGGTTACAACTCTACTCTGGAGCTAGATCTGAATGGCAATTTTTCTGCTCTTTGTTTCCATGAACCCTCAATTCAAAATCAAACGTCAGTCCCGACTAGCTGTTTCAATTAGAACAGGCACATCTGGAAACACGCCTTGCCCTGAAAGCCACCCAGGCTGGCTCCGAAGTTGAAGATGAGGGTGGAATGTTCTTATCCCAGAGCCAAGGCTGTCTCTGCACGAGCACAAAAGGCAGTTGGTAGGACATCAGCTTGTGGGAGTTTCCTTAGTTACCATAAGGAAAAGTTAAATGTCACAGTCTCCACTGGATGGAATCTACCAGAACAGGGACGATTTATCTGAGCTCAGATCTGGGTTTTTAGCCACTGATCTGAACGGGAGGCTGGAATATGGAGCATGCAAGAAAAGTGAGTTTGTGGTTTCTAAGGAAAAACTGAAGAAGTCAAGGCAGCAAGTTCTAAATGTGTTTGGGAGAGCATGGTCTCTCCACTCTATAATTGGATTTGCCATCACCAATATTTTAACACACATATTTTGCTCACATCAGCTAAATTTAAGTAAGGATTTGTGTATCTGAGGAAAGGCACATGGTCTATGAAGCAACAATTCGGGTTTCACCCTTGTTTCAACTTTCTGGTGACATTGGTGTGATCTGGGCAACGTCTGGTCACAGGAGTGTGAGGTGACAGCCAGCACCTGGACCCACCGAGGGGGAATTTCCCCACACACTGACCCACGTATTCCCACGCCTCCACCACCCAACAGGAGGATCGCTGAATCCTTCTCCTCATGCTCCTTTCTCTGCTGACCCGAAGGCAAATCAAAAGAAGAGCCTGGTTGAAACGTTATTGGCAATTTAACAAGATGCTAATGCCACTGCCAGCACGGAGACCTTCGACAATATTTTTTCTCGGCCTGAAACCCACCCTTTCAAAAGTCAGGAGCACTTTAAAGAGGCCGAGGGAAGAAAACGGCACTCATTAATCATTATGCCACGACAACACTACGGGGTGATTTCTGCTCTACACCTTTTCTCACAATAGTATGCAATTTAATTGCTTTTAAAAAAGCTTTAATGACACAGACCAAAAGCTGATCTTGGCAACATCTTTTCTACTTCAGTGGAATTAAGGACACAGTTGGTAGTTGACAGAAATGAGCGACTGAACCACTTCAAAAAAGGCAAATGTATCTCAAACCTCAGTCAGGCTAAATACCACACTTTCTGCAAAGGTCCAGTGAAATGCTTTCTAGCTACTCTGAATCCAAAATGCTTTTTAATTTTCTGCTATATGATTTCAGGGTGTTTTGACCCAGTACCTTCTCGTCTATAAGAACCCCTCTCTGAGGGGCAGGTTTTACAGGTGAAAAGAGGATGGAGACATAGACTCGGGGTTAGTAAACGGAAGAGACAACACGGATGAGGACAATGAGGGAGTGCCAGAGAGTCTTTGTGAAAATTAAGAGTTACAGACCACCAGGTGTTCAAATAAATGTGGTGTGTATCAGCAGATACAGCTTTCCAGCAGGCTGGGTGCCACTTACACAGTTGGCACATCACTAGGATTGCATTAGATGCCAGGAGCTACTCTGGAAAAATCAGATTATTAGGAATACATGAGATCTGGAGGTGGATTTTTCTGCAGGTCTGACCTAGATCAGCAGTGCTTGAAACTGCAATCCCGTCTGGATACGGCAGAGAGTTAGTAAGACAGGGCAGTGTTCAGACAGGACAGGCTTCTCTGATGAGAAAACGTGTCCAAAAGTCAATGAATGACTTGTGTATTTCTGCCACCAACCATAAAGGACTTGTTTTGAGAGCGTTTCGGGCCACTTCTGCTGTCACTGCCTGCAATATGTGTGTATGGAGGGAGTAACAAGGGGACTTTACTTGCAAAAGGGACAAGCCTGTGACACAGGTACTTCTGCAGATGTCAGATGAACAAGCCACGCACAGATTACTGAATGCATCCATGCTTTTATAGCACTGGTGAATTTCTCACCACATTCTGAGGTCTCAGCATGCCTTTTTCTCCCTGGATGGGATTTGCTACTCATTTGACGAGTTGTCTTCTCCTGAGATGGCAGGGCTGGACAGCCTTGCTTTAGCACACCTTCTCACAGTGGGCTTTACTGAACGTCACAAGGATTTCTGCCTTTTCTGGCTGCAAAGGAATCATGCCTTTCTCATATCCTTACCAGGAGAAGGAGAATTTCTGAGCACCGGGGCAGGAACAGGCTGAAGCAACGGCATTACAGGAGTGTGAAAGCTGCCCAGTGCTGCAAGCAGAAGCCAACCCCTTGAGAAAAGCTTTCAGAATTCAGGCTGGAAGCATGGAGAGGATGAAAAATGCCGCTTGCTGGGGAGGAGAGGAGAGAGGGGAGGAATGCAATTTGGGAATAAAGAGAGAGGCCTCGTTCCTCGTTCCATGCCGCTTTGCCTCTGGAAAAGCATCTGTGACCATCTTCTCCTGGCCAGAAATGTGCACTGTGACTCCATCCAACCCACACAACATGCACAGAGTCACAAGGTTTGCCTCGGTTATCGGTCCTAGTCTTAGCAGAGCTCAGGCCAGTTGAAGAGAGATCCCCTTTCTGAGATGACAGGCCTTGCTGTCCATAAGAGCTACGCAGCAAAACATTATTTGGCAGAGCAATGTAGGCAGTGAACACTGGCAAATCTTTACCTCAGTGGAAAATGTTACTCTGCTCAATTATCAAAGTGCCTTAAAAATTCCTCTGGGGTCACTTTAAGAAAAGTGATGAGTTTTAGCGTTGATGGGGTTCCCTAGGAGGATATTTCCAATGCAATCCATAGATATGAGTGATTCATTACATTTAAAAAAAAAAAAAAAAAGATTAAATAATGCTTTGGGACTTGCAGGTCACGGACAAGGTTCCCCTTTTAAACCAGGATTGTCACCACTCTGTGCTGCTGTTTTCCAACCTCATGGTCTATGACTGAGGAAAACAAAAGCACTGTCTGGTTTGTCCCATGCAAAAGCCTTAGCTCTGGTGAAAGCTGGCAATTTCATTATTGCTCAGGGTTTTATGCGGGAGCAGATTGCTCCGAGGGCCAACAGCCTGCCCATGCTCTAAAAGAACAAGAAGCAAAAGCTGCTTTTTAGGCGAGGCGATATTTTTAGCTAGAGAGAGAAAACAAAGAAGGGAGGTGAGGTCAGAGAGCAGGTCGATGGCAGGAACAGAAATAGAGAACAGATCTCCCTCCTTCCCAGCTGGTGCCCTACTCACAGCAAGGGCTCTCCAGCTGGAGCAAAGCCTATCCTAGAAAATTTGGCCCCATATATGCTAACTTTTTTCCTATGGTTTTTATTTCATAAAGGGTATTCAAGACTCACTCCCGTGTCACAGTATTAGTTTAATGGACATTTATTTTGTATATATTATCTTTCCTTTCCAGCACTTCAATATGCCTGAAAATCACAGATAAAAAGAGATAACACATTACATTCAGTAACTCCCAAGGAGGCAACCACGGTGTGAAGAACATTGAATTCCCATATGATATTATTATATTGCCTTCTTTGCTGCACAATGTTTCAGTAAGTAAGGGGATTATCTGCTTGTCTCCCAATATATAGATGAGGAATAAAAAAAAAAGGAAAAAAATATGAATTGCTTTTGTTTTAGTAGTTCCAGTCTATTTGCCTACAGGAAGACAAAATCCTCCTTATTCAAAATAATCTCCTCCTGCAGCATCGCTCTCTCTTCTCAAGAAACCACCTCTGTCTGGCCGAAAGGAGAAGGTAGAGCAAGCTAGGAGATGACCCAGGCAGTCATCATCCTATCTTACACAAGTGTCTCATTTGTAGGGTACCAAGCCCTTAGGTGGACGTTGCCCTTTGGATGACGGTACATCTTCCAGGGCCTGTTCCTACCCTGAGGGTTTGAGCCCTTCCTTATTGCTTCAATAAAATTCAAAGAGGAGAGCATCCCAGAAACTGGAGAGAAGCTTTAGGTCCTATAGTAGGAATAAAGTTAAATTCTGATGAAGAAAAGTGTCTGTGACCACGAGAAAGGTACAGGCAAAATATTTCAGAATTTTTCAGATGTTCCCCTAGTTATTGAGAGAAAAGCAAGTGGCAAGGCTGTGCCCGCTCTCTTCCTTCAGAAAAGGTTTTGCAAAGCAACAGGAAAAGCCTTCACATTTCTGAAAGCCCACTCATCCAGCTGCAAGGAGGTGGAGCAGAGCTGGAGAGGACAGGCCAGCAAGGGAGAAGTTCAAGAGCTTGAGCATCCGGAGAGCTGGGGCTGCACGAACTCCATCCACAGAATGTCACCTTCTGCCAAAGGCAAACTGTAGCAGCTAGGTATTGCGAGGTAAGGAGCAGAGACCGTTTCCCCAAAGGTGCCCTGCTCCTGCCAGGATCAAGTCCTTTCACCTGACATGCCATTCAGCCTGGTGCCTGACCTAGTAATTAAGATGTCCTTCCTTGTCTATTCAGTGTGGAAACCCTCTCCCTCTTTACCCCAAACATTAATTTAGAAAGCAAAATGCCAGAGTGACTGCCTCTCGTGTAATTTCCCCCCCCCTTCAGATTCCCTTGCTTCCTTTATTTAGTGCCAGCAAAAAACAATATGGTTTCTTTCATTGTCTTCTATTAAGACTTCCAAGCGAGGGGGGAGATTATTACTGCTCTGGAGTGTGACGACATAATAGGCTCCTGTCCCAGAAAACAAAAGTCTTTGCAAGACGATAAAGAGACAAGACCTACTTATGATGTCACTGAAAAGACAGTAGTAGAAATAAAGAAAGGAAGAAGGGGGGGAAAGATAAGAATAAACATCTGTATATTGAGAATAACAATAACATTTGTTCTGCCTCTTATTTCTGAAGGCTGCCTTAAATTGTGCCTTGTACAGAACAGAAAAGACTCTGTGTGTGAGTGTGTGTGCACAGATGGATTTATAATAATAAAAAAATTCATTGAAATGCAAAGTTTAGGATTTCCCCCCTCCCCCTTGAAAATGCAAAGATCAAATAATTGACAAAGAAAACCATTCCGGTTCTATTTTTTTTTTTCCTGATTCTCAAGTTCTGTCTCCTTTTTTAACCATGCAGAGCAAAATGTAGGATTCTTGTCAAAAGAGAAATGTGTATATTTCTGGAAATCTGCTTCAGATGGCATAATTAATAAGGCATGTGAAGAGCAGGAATCAGACATATAGGAACTGATTTGCCTTTAGTACAACTCGGGTGATGGTGGAGTCACTCCTCAGCCATGGGAATTTTCCAGGAGGATGAGGGTGGGAGGATGCTGGGTTTGGATCTAGTCTGGGACACGGTGTGAGCAGCCCCATCCCAGAGCTGAGTGGTTGCACCTGAACCCTGCAGGGAAAAGCCATGCAGAAGTGGGAGCTGCATCCCAGCAGCCCACAGCTACATTCACACCATGGGATGCTCGGGTTGTGATGTTGTGTGGGCAGGACGGTGACAGTCCTGAACCCAGAGGTGGCTCTGACACAGCTACAGCGGGGTCTCAGCACCATCCTGTCCTCTATACCTGCTCACAGCAATGAATCATGCAACCAGTGGCCTCCACAGGGACAGTGTGGGCTTATACCAGCACATCTGGGTTTATACCAGCAGCGTTTGCCCCTCTGCTTAGAAAAAGAAGGGGGAAAATAGAGTTTTAACATTAGCTTTAGTTATATATTAATTCACGTATGGCTTGTTGGCCAAGGTGAGATCATAAAGCACTCCCTGTTTGACAAAGAGGGGACCCAAGGTGCTTGCAGAGCTCCAGCAGAGCTGAGGGAGGTTTCTCCTGGGTCTGCAGAGGTCCTAACGCAGGAGGAGAGATGAGAGGATGACAAACCACAGGCCCATCTGAGGAGAAACCACGTCGCTTCCCACAGCCACTGCTGTGGGGGCTGTCAATAGCTGCTTCTCGCCTTAAACCCCAACAGACTCAGCCTCATTGCATCAACTGCTCTAATGACTATTTCTCGCTCTGGAAGGCGGCATTATAACAAAGGTGGGCATTATTTGGTAAATAGAACCAAATGTTGCATTTACATCTGATTTACCTACTCGTAGCGCAGTTATTCCTAAGACTTGCCATGGTGGTATTAGAGCTATACGTGTGTGTATTAATAATAACAATTGTACTTGCTATTAATTTTAAAGCCCACCATCAATCTTTCTTAGAATTCAATCTGATGCACAGCCAGAGGGAAGGGACGTGCGCACTGAGTTTCATTTTAACCCCTTCCCTTTATTTTTTTTGTTGTTTGCCAACATTGGCCTGACGGTAAATAATAAACCACCGCGGCTACTCCATTTCCAGGCCAGACCTGAAGAGTTAAATTTGTCATTGCCGGGAGATTGGACACCACCAAACCCTAAAAATATCAATAAGTAAACAGAGGAGAACAATGCGCTCCTCCCTCACGTGACTGATGTTACTAGTGGAATTAGGAATTAACTACAAGATTAAAGCCACCATTTTAATTCATCAGACAAAGCTGGCTATCTGCACAGCCATCGTAAGCAGGTGGCCAGCTTGCTGGCTACCATGGACACAACGGCCAGTATAATGCAAAGTGGACTGGGAGGTAATAACTCAGCTGATAACCCCTGACACGCTGATTCAGTTGCTAATTCGCCCCGCGCGCAGGAGCTTTAACCGGCGTTTAAAGATGTGCCATGATATTTAAAGCCTAATTTATTCTCTTTATTAAAAATGATATCAAACAATATTTCACTCTCCCTTTTGGTGAAGATTAACTGTTTATGATCCTTGTGTATTACGTGGGGCCATAACCATTATTCACGTCAACTCTCGGGCATCTGAGGGCCCCTTTAGATTAATCGTTCAGTGGTTATTTGTTAGCGCGGAGGAGGCATCACAGAAGGAAACAGCCTCAGTTCTGAATCAACTTTATGCCAAGTACTCAAAACATTTATTCAAACTTGATTCTTTATAATGACCTTCATATTGTGATGCTTTTTACCACAGGTAGAGGAAAGTCTTAAAATCTAAGTACAGAAGATTTATTCTTAGATCTTTTTTTTTTTACACCCACTTTTCCATAACTGGACTCCTTCTAAAATCTTCTATTAGACCACATCCAAGCAGCTACACTTCTCAGGAGGCCAAATGTTCAGCACTTTGTAAGATGCATCATTGGTGCATGTAGGCTACAAATGCCATGGTCAAGCTGCACCATCTGAATACCCCTCCAAGGCCTGGATGAACCACTGGGCATCAGTGTTTCCAGTTTCCCTGGGGAAAGGATTTATTTTGTCTCCTCTGGACTGTCTGGCATGTTTCCTTGTGCATTGTTTTGCTGGCACAGAAAGCAAACCATACTCTTTATCTGTTTGAACCTACAAAGACCAGTGCTGATCCTCCAGGTAAACCACAGGTCTTCTGAAATACCCCAGCTGAAAGGAATCATAAAATTCATACCAAGATGTGTTGGAGAACCATTGTAACGGCTCAGGAATTTCTAGGGAATACGGCTATTTCTTTTAGTTGCTTGTTGTTAATGAACCATCATTATCAAAGCAAGTGAAGGAGGTGAAGTTTGAAATAACAAAATGGAATCAATGTGGAAACAGTCATTAACTGCCCTTATAAAATCCAATGGAGAAAAGTGAATGGATGCTATAAAGCAAGGGAGCGCTACCTGCCAGGGTAAACCAGAACACAACCTCCCCAAAACTTTCCATAAAAGAGAGATGGAGCAGTAATGGAACAAAAGCGCAGTGGGAAGAGACATTCAGACTCCAATTTAGAGACTCTCATAGAAGCTGTAAGTGCCTGGGACTCTCTTTGGCTGGATGTTGGTCTACAGGATCCCAGAGAAGAGCCTGTAGCTACGTAATACAAACCCTGTGCTAGTGATGGTAGATGTGGATATACTATTAGTTCCATTATTTAGGTCCCCTTTCTCATTTTGTCATCTCGGTTGTGTGCATGGAGCTGCCTGGGCACACAAAGTCACCCGCACACCCTTTTTAGGGGCACCTTTGCACAGGCACGTCACCCAGAAGAGCAGCCCCCATTGCTCCTGGCACTGCAGAGGTCACCACACACAAGCCAATGCTGATCTCAGGCAAGTAGAAATATCATGCTGGGAACACTGGGAGATTCAGTTTGAAATCTGGAGAAGAAAATAGGTGCCTCCTGCTCCTCTCCTCTAAAGAAGGGAGGGATGGAGCTGGAGCTCCTGGGACAACGGGGTCGCGGTCAAAGCACTGGAGTTGGGAATTTGGTCCTAGATCTCTCCTGGACTCTGTGCTTCCCCTTCCCATCTGCGAAACAGGGACAACTGCACTCTCCTGACAGTACGACAGCTTATCTTGGAAAGCAACTGAGATAAATAGATTAAAACTGTGCTGGTGGAGAGCCACAGAGAAGAGGGTCATGCGACAGCCTATTCAGGCAGTTCCTATTATTAATATGTAAAGCTGTCATACTTCATAAGATCACATCCAATGTAATCAAGAGGATTTAGTTCACTAATATAGCGGCAGTCACACTAGATAAGATTGCTTATAGGGATAAGAGTGTACATTTGTCGCTCCATTTTAATTAAAAAAAAAAAAACACCTTAATAAAAGGTTGTAATGATAAACTGATAAGCAATTGCGTTCTCCCCTTCTCCCAGTAGGTTACTACACAAAACTCATATTGCAATTAGAAACCTCCCAGAAGACACCGTAGGACATATATCAATGTTGGCTCAGCAGCGGAGAGTTAGTGGTCACCCCACTTTGTATGTTCAATTGTTGCTAACTAGATTTTTTTCCTCCCACCTTGATTCACAAATTATTTTGCCAGAGAGGGAACAGCCCAGAGTGAATTTATTTGACACATCCTGGTGTTACGACTAAGTGGGAAGAAAAAATCCTCTCTCCGAAGAAACCTAATTGAAAATGTAACTAATTCCAGCAGGACAGCCCTGCTGCATGCTCTCCCTCAAAAAGTAGAGGCTCACTTGCTCAGGGGTGGCACTGCTAAACATTCCCCCTTGTTAGCTGAGGTGTTAAAGTCTATCTCTTCCCCTTTTCGGGAGATGAATTATAAAATGGTGTGATCCGGAGCTCCAGCCTGGTTGGATAAGAGGTGCACGTCGATTTATACAACCCAGCATATACGTTCCTGTAGCAGCATGAAGAGGCATGCTGCTATTGAAATTTCAGATCATTTTGCAGCTGCAAACTGTAATAGCAGTAATAATAAACCCGAAGCTGTGCTATCCATTAAAAAGAACCCCCGACACTTCAGCCTGTTTGTTTTGCCTCTGATTTTAAACATTCAGCACCAGCTGAACTTCTTGTTCACGACTCATTAAAAATGTCCTGCATCTTTTCATAGAGGCAGGCTACTGCGGGTACCCGGAGGGAAGTGCTCCAGGCAGGAGGAGTGACAAAGCCCTGGTTTAGGTGGGAGTTTGGTGGCAGTGTTCACCTTACCAAGACCCAGCCACTCCAAGGACAGGAGAGAGGTGGTGGTGCCTGACCTGCCTCTGTAAGGCAGACGATTTTCTGCCCACAAAAATCTGGAAATTTTCAAGATCTCTTGAGTCTGACTAGTCCAAGAAGCTGGCTGATGGCATGTACATACCCTGCTGAAAGGTCTCTGCTTGGATGCGGCGCCAGCCTGAGCTGCAGCACATAGACGGGCTCTGAGCCTGGCTGCAGGATGCTGTGAGCTCCTGCACAGGCAGAGAGGTCCATGCTCAAAAGTCTTGACACTCGATCTGCTGTCTCTCACACTGAAATGACTTGTTTTGGGTCACCAGGACTGGTGTGTCAGGCGCAAGCTGAAAGTTTTGCCTAAAGGAGTCTCCCTGTGCCTTGTGTGCTGTGGGTTGAGATGATGGCGCACAAAGCAAAGCCCAAGCAACCTCTGCTGCTCCTCCCCAGCACAGGAGGAGGTTTCTGCCCCCACCGTGGCATGGTTCTGCAGCTTTCATGGAGGGATCTCTGGTTCCCAGTGACGGGACAAGGGATACAAGCTCCTCAAATATGAGGAGAAACTTCTTTGGGGTGAGGGTGTCAGAGCCCTGGCAGAGGCTGCCCAGGGAGGGTGTGGAGTCCCCTTCTCTGGAGACCTTCAAGCCCCACCTGGATGCAGCCCTGAGTGATGTGCTCTGGGCAACGCTGCTTTGGCAGGAGAATGGGACTGGATGATCTTGAGAGTTTCCTTCCAACTCGGACAATTCCCTGATTCCATAATTTCTCTGCTTCACAAGCATTTAACTTCATTACTCAGACTGTGGAGGAAGAGTAAGATCTGCACGATGGTTTGTGTGGCCAGTCTGCAGGCTTTGTCCGCAGGAAAAGAAAGATTTTCTCTGAGTTACTCAAGAAACCTCACTCTAGAACCATCCCTCCCGAGTCCCCATTAATAACAGCAGTGAGAAGGAGCCACACTGTCACTATGGCAAGGTAATGATCCATTTGCCCATTCCAGCAGGGACAAACTGGGAAAAAGCCCAGGACGAGTGGCAACTGGATCCCCACAGTGATGCACCCCAATGGGCTGGCACCATTCTCAATGATCTTTTACAATGCTGGGCCACTCACTGAGTATGGTCAACCAAAAAGCTACACTGAACCTGAGAAGAGAGAGAACTGTATCCCTATGAGAGGAGAGGAACATTTATTTATCAATAATATTTTCTCGCTTAGCTTTTTTCTTTTTTTGCTTTTTTTTTTTTGAAGTGTGCCAAATTAACACAATAATGGCAATGTTGATTTTTTTTTATCTCTACTTTTCAGTGAATATGAATGCTCAACTCTGGCAGGGCTTAACTTTGTGTATGAAGAGGGGGAAAAAAATCCTGGTAAATATGTTGTTACTGATTTAAAAATCTATTTGTTCAGTAATTTCTGCTGGAGCCATCATTATCTTGCCAAAGCAGCTGTTGGAATATTAACTAGACACAGCAGTAACAAGTGGAATATAATTAGCACTCCTTGTTCCAGTGAATTTTCAGTTTTAACTAGGAACAATTTGCAATGAATCTCTGTGCTGTTGTAATTAACTTAACTAATGCACCACACATACCGACGACTGTACCGAGTACTGTAGGAAATCACCGAGGGTGCTGCGGGTGGGGCAAAGCCCTTGCCTAATTTTGGCCGGCTATTACATACTGAGGATACCCCTCCTCGCTTTGCAACGTGCTGCCTGCAATTAAATACCAGCACTGCACACTTGTGAAACTATAAAAAGGAAATTGTGAGGGGATACTAACGCCTCACACTTGTTTTTTGGGGTGGTTTTTTTGCAGCACTCGTTTTTCATACACAAATCGTTTCCTAAGCGTTGAGGCTAAAACACTGAGGGCAGGAACACATGCAGAAAAGTGAGTTTTGCTGAGAAAAGCTGCTCCAGAAGCCCCATCCTGCACAGCCACGTGTACTGTTAACTTTTACTGCCCCCAGCAGCTCTTTGAAGCCTCTGGTGGAGCAGCCAGAGAGGCTGCTGTTAATTAAATTAATCGCTATCACCGTGTTCGTACCCACCAGCACACCGGTCACAGCACGCTCTGGGGTTAACCTCCCCTCTTTACCAACAGGTTTTTCCAGCCCCATCTCTCTCTCACTGGTTTTTACTCTGGTATTTCACATGAAACCATGTTCCTACTGTATTTCTGTGATGGGCAAACCCTTCACGGGGCTTTGGCAGTCCCAGGGCATCACTGGACCAAACCCTTGCCTGCAGCAGTTAGGTTTCCACCCACGTGCATTGCATCTGAACAGTTTCTCCAGATCAGGCTACACCTCCAGCAGCTTTATGATGAAGAGCTCGTCATGCCCTCCTTGCCAAAGCAAAACCTTCAGGGAAATAGCAGAAAACAGACATAAGCTGTTTCTGAGCTATTCTGCCTTGTTGTATCTGGAAGCCTCCTGGTGAGAAAACATCTAAAGTTGACTCAGGCTCTGAGACATTGTTAGATACGTGATGAGGTTTGGGAAGGTAGAACTGAAGGCTTTCTTACCTCTTTTTAGCCTTCTCTCCTAGCAAATCTGGTTTGGCAGGTAGGGGAAACCTGTCTAGATTACTTTATTGGTGGTAGAGACTTCAGCACAAGGTGTCTCCACTGAGCGGACCTAAACTATGCACAAGGAGAAGATCAGAGACAACGCTACCTCCACCTGAAAACGTTTTCATATGCCTTCTCCATGGTCAAGTTTGCCATAACTCTAACACGATAAGAGTGATCATCTTCCTCCACATGTGTATATGGCACTCCAAAAGTTAGGTTCAATTCAGTGCTGAAGATTATCAAGATTTTCTTTCAAAATATCATGCAATAGTCTTATTAGTAGTAGTAGTATCATTTCAATGGCAAATTTTTACTACCTCTAAATGCATTATCAGCAATCAGGACCTTCCTTGCTTTTCTTCTCAATACCTGACTCATAAAAAGACTCCTGAAATCATCTGAAAGGGGCTGGCTACAGGTTGAGGACCAGGCTGTGTGTGTAGGACTCCTGAATCAGGAACACAGACAGATCAGATTTGAAGAGTCTTGTTTCCTTAAATGATTAGTGTGCTAGGAAGGGGAAATTCATTTTAAAAACCTCGACAGCATAAAGATAAAACAGAAACAGAAAAATAAAAGAAATAAAATAGGAAATCTGCTACTTTTGCAACTAATTGGAATGCTACAAATAATAAACCAAGGGACTGCTTAGTCAGTAATATGGAGAAGATTGAGAAGAAGCAAGAAATGTGGTGGGGACTGTGAAGAGCCACTTTCCCTGCTAGAAATATTCTCTCTTGCCTGTGCTTCTGCAGCAAAAGGGCACTGGGAGGTGGTCCGTCTTTTGAACACCTTCTTCACAGCCTTGCAGGCAGGAAGACAGGCTCTGAGGGGCTCCATCGCAGCCTCCTGCGTCACATGGAGGACAAGCCAGGGAGCAGCAGCTCCGTAGGGGTTGTCAAAGCATCTTTACATCAGGTGCCAGCTTCCCAACCCCAAAGAAAAACCCTGTAACCCAAAGGAAAACCCTTCTGCCAAGCAAAAAGCCCTTTGTCAGCAGAGGAGGCAACATCACAGAAGGCAGCAAAGGGAAAATTTATTAAGTCGTGCTGTTGCAAAACGCAATTCTTGACATCTAACTCCTGAACCACAAGCGCGGTGGGCTCCTCTTGCACTCTTGAAAAAGCATCACTTCATGCTTTCTTGTCTTTTTCCATTAAGATCCCACACGCGTGGCTATTCATCCCCTCCGCACACAGGAGCCAGATTGTTTGCCGAAGTGATAGATGAAAAATTCATTCTGTTTTGAGGATGTTTAAACATTCAAAGCAGGAGTGTAACCGGCTGCTGGGTAGCCAGCTTAGCAGTTGCTCTCCAGCTCCCAGTCTCTAAGGTTCAGGCTGCAAATTCCAAACCCTACTCGCGGTCAAATAAAATCATCAGAAATTTGACTCGGATTATTTATTTATTTTTTCCCCCTTTGTTTTTCATAAGGATTTTTCCCTTTATAGATCCATCCACACTGTAGCATTCTACAGTTTATTCTCCTGAGCTTGACCAGGGCTGTTGTGCATAAAGTAATGAAAATCTTGGAGTCCAAAGGGAAACATCTCTCTGTGTTTGCCGGGGTGTGTGTGTACACATACATACATTATTTTGAAAAATGAATTGACAGACACCCCTATGAGATCATGTTTGCAGGCTGAATTTCCTACCCTAGCTTTTTTTTGTGCCTTTTTTTTTTTCATTTTTTCCTACAAGGCTAAATCAAGACGTTTATGCTACGGAGGCAAAAGATGTGCATATCTAACTCTTCCCCACCCTGTACGTGCTCGCACACACGCAAAGCCAAGGCAGAAAATCACATTGCTTTCTCAGCAGATACACGTTCCACCCCTGCAAAAATGGTGTAATCTGTTTTCCCTGGAACTGGGATTCGTGATGTCAGGGATGCTGATGGCAGTGTCAAGAAATCAGCCGAGCCTCTGGTAATGGCATTTGCACNTGGTAATGTCATTTGCACGTTTGACTTTTTTTTTTTTTTATATTCGTCGGGCTTTTATGATTTAAAACCCACGGGTTTAATCGGCGCCCACCATCTTGCATGTGGAACTGGAAAACACCCACAAATCCTGCCACAGAAACAGCAAATGCTCTTCTCTATTGTCAGCCATTGCTGTCCGAGGCCAAAAGAAGGAGGTCACCCATAATAATAAGGTCAACCATCACCATGGTATCTGAGCACCATTTGATTTAAAGAATGCTGTAAGAGTCTATGGAAAACGTAGAAGCAGCACAGGAAAAAGCACTCAGAGTAACTTCAGAAATAATTGCGATGCAATTAAGACGTGCCACCAAAATGAATATTTCAGATCAGAGTTCGTCTGCGGAGAGGTTGCTAGCGTTAGAAAAGTTAGAGGCATTTAGGCTTGATTAGGCTCTCGCGTGCAACTCGGCAGCCAAACACACAAAAAGCAAGGCATTTCTATCAGTAAAAATCCTCTTGGAGAGGAAAACCTTGCTGAAAGGGACGTAATCGTGCCCACCAGCAGCTCTGAAGCCTCTGGCATCAATGGGAGGCCAGCACTGCCCAGGATCAAGCTCTGACAATGAAATATTGCTGGACCACAGGAAGGGAGGGAGAAGAGGGAAGATGGAGCTTTTGGAACAGGATTTTCACAGCTGCCTCCGTGTCTGCAACAGGCAGCACCTTCAGCTTAGTTCCTTCAAGTTTCATCATTTAAATGCAGGTGGGAAACGGTGCCTGAGAAAGACTGGTGTGATTCCTTGTGGTACTGATGTCTCCTCTGAAAGCATCTTTGTTTTGGCACTGACAGATCAAGCACAGAAGGGCTGTGGACCCTGTGGCACCCACAGAGGGAAAGGCCAAGGACCTTGCCAGCAGGCAATGGCCAGGGGAACCCGCCTGACCCCACCAGGGAGTGGTCAGTGTATGAAAAATGATGGCATTTCTGCTAAAAAATAAAGGGAAAGGGAAGGTCCTCAATCCATCCTCTACACCCACTGCCTGGTTAAAGTCCGTTTCAGCCCTGAGCATCTTCCCCCCAGCTAGCACCAGGCAGGGATGGGCTCCCCTTTCAGCAGAGGAACAGCCCCAGAGATGCCAGCCAGGCTTAAGGACAGGTGATATAATATAAAACAACACGAATGATGAAGTTCATATATTCACATTATGAATTAATATGAAAATTAAGCGTATTTTGCTTAAATGCTTAATAATGAAACCGTTTCGGTTTCATCAGAGGGGATCAACTCTGGCAGCCCAGTGGGTCCAACCCCCAAAAGTACTGAAGGATTACGGGCACAAGTTAACCCCCCCCCAAAAAAAAAACCTCTCTGGAGAAACGGAAGGGGAGCAGCTTTCAGAGGCTGCTTTCCCCAAAAACACACCACAACTCTCGACTGCAGGATTGTTGTCAGCAAAGCTGAGGCTGCTTGTGTACCAAAGGTGAGGATTTCTTTTTGAGGGGGCAAGAGCACCCCTAGGGAAGACTGTTTAGGTTGTTAATGTGGGTTCAGCAACACCGTTACATGTCGCGCTTTGCTGCTAAGAAGCTGTAAATATCTTCAAAACTCCCACAGCTGAAAATCAGGGGAGATGCTCTCCCAGCCAGGCAGTGGTCCAAGCTGAAGGCAGATACGAGCACGGGGCAGCTTTGTTGCCTTTTTATGATCCCCACCGTACAGTAGCCTTTGATGTTTATTATGAAATATTATGATTTAAGTGACTACGGTAGTTCATGAAAAATGACCCCTGTAAACGCTGCCTGGGAAACTAGATTCAGTAAATTAGCACGTTCCTTAACACGATCCTCCGAGCTGTACATTGTATGTTAATTTAAATGTGCCTAAATGGACAGTTCAGTAGCCTATACATAAAATCTTTAAATGATTATCCTATTAAGGACTATTATTGGAGTGGTTCAGTCTTGCGCTCTATCATTTATGCAAATGAGAGAAAACCTGAAGTTACTGTTACTTTCAGACAAAGTGCAAATAAGCTTTTCATTGCATATTAATGAATTGCTAATACCACGGCTCTTCCGGACCCATCTTTATGCAGATTATAGTAATGCTGTTTGCACAGTTGTATAATTTGAACTTTTTCATTTTCAAGCGCCTACGCTAAGATTTAAAAAACAAAACCAAACCTGATATCCTGCAAGTTAAAACAGACAAAAACCAGAATATTCTTCCTACAGAAAGACAGAACTGAAGCCAGGTGAACGCATTTGGCTGACTGTATTTTGTGCTAAATAGATCAAAATTACTTTTGAGCAGTTCAGTGTAAAACTCAGCGGATCCACACTGCAGTTCAGGAAAGGGTTTAGGAACAGACTGAAACCCATCCATAGATTATTCTAAAATCTAAGCACATCTAAATCCCACTGGCCAAAGTGATGTGCTGACATGTGCTCTCAGAAGGAAATATTTTCTTGATTCAGGACTTCAGAGACCACATCTCATCTTCAGACCCAATCGTGCAGCCCCTTCCTCTCAACTCAAACAAGCCCCTGTGATACAAGACTCCTTACATCTGTGCAAATTCCTCAGGTATCAGTCAAAACTGCAACCAAAAGTGTAAATGCTCACTGGCTCCAACGAGAAGAGTCTCAGGTCCACAGAGAGAAATAGGGGTGATAAAAGTGATCAATAACGACTGTAACTTCTTAAGTTGTATCTTTACTGAAAGCAAGGAACCGCTTCCAACGGTAAGAAGGCTGGGAAGAAATAAATATATGCTATTCCAGAAAAGTAATAACACACTTTTACGTAGCTTCAGCAGATTTGATTCCAGAAGAGAATCAACAAAATTGCTCGATGGATCTTAATTTTTATTTAGATTTGCTTGTTCTATTTTACTGCTACTTGATATAATGGCTACACAGTCACTAATAAAAGTTATCCTCGTAAAACCATCTAGTTCATATTTACAGCACTGCATTTGAATAAATACTAGAAAAAAAAAAAAGTCTTGCAGGAAGCAAGCAGCAATTTGGGAAACACCTTTTAGTGCAAAATGGAGGAGGGACTGGCCAAAATACAGACAGCAATGTTTGATAGCAATCCTTTATGAAATTCTGCACTGCATTCAGAGTACCACACAGGGTTTGGGTTGCTTGGTTGTTTTTTTTAAAGGGAATTTACATTAATGGTTACAAGGAAGAAAAAGCCTGAATTTTCAAGAGATCCCACCTTTCAGGGACTCTCATGGAAACAAGCATCCCTCTCATTCGCAGCCATCAAACTACATACAGCTTATAGCAGCCTTCCAGTCCCTGAAGGGGCTACAGGAGAGATGGAGAGGGACTCTTGGTCAGGGAGTGGAGCAATAGGATGAGGAGGAATAGTTTTACACTGGAAGAGGGGAGATTTAGATGAGATATTAGGAAGAAATTCTTTGCTGTGAGGGTGGTGAGGCACTGGAACAGGTTGCCCAGAGAAGCTGTGGCTGCCCCATCCCTGGAGGGGTTCAAGGCCAGGCTGGATGGGGCTTGGAGCAACCTGGTGTGGTGGGAGGTGTCCCTGCCCAGGGCAGGGGGTTTGGAACTGGATGATCTTTGAGGTCCCTTCCAACTCTAACCATTCTATGATTCTATGATTTTGTATACGAAACCATCTGAGGACCTTAACAGCAAATACAGGAGTCTTTCTGTCCCCACCATTCACATTCACAAGCTCCTGAGGCTGACAAAATACCAGCAGCAGGCACAATTCAGCCAGGCGCAGGAGGTATGGTGCCTGGTGTTCCATCACCACCTTCTGTGTCCACCCGCTTCACCTCCACCCCTCAGACATGGGTATTTACCCTAGATCATCACAAGCGCTTCACAGCCATTACCAGCTAGTCGGTAAATAAGGCGTACGCTGTCTAAATGCATAACATACAAATGCTCAAATACATAATTAATGAGGGCTTACCCTTGAGAGCTGTTGTTGGTCTCCTGGGTAAGTAATAGGTCTTTTATTGTTTAGACTTAAAGATCTCTTGAGCCCCTTTTAAGGACGTGCTTTGAGCAGCTAAGGGAAGAAAAAGAATTGTGCACAGAAAATCTATAGGTGACTCCATTGGCAGGAAACCAAACCTTCTCTGCCCTGGCAGGTCTTCACTGAAGATGAGCGAACAACAAAAAGTCTGCTTCTCCTCTCCCAGGAGACAAGAATTTGAGTTAAGGATGGAGGTGCAGCTCTGACCTTACCTTGAGGAGGACCCTGTCCCACCGCTGCCCTCCCAGGAGCTAACAGGTCCTTGCAGAAGGGCTCACAAATAGCCCCACAAGCAAGGAGAGGACTCTTGGGGTCCAGATACCAGTGAGCATGAAAGGAAGCTTAATTTGTACCAACAGCTTTAAGGTAAAAGGGCATTTATGCTTCTTTGCTAGTTCTAAGGAGCATCCAAGCCTCTCCCCATCCTGATGTGGAAGGATTACAGAATGAAATTCCTCTGTGGCACTTGAGCAAACCATTTCTGAACAGCCCTGTGAACCCGTGGGGACCTTCTCCAGCAAGGCTGGGCAACCAGATTCAAAGGGAGGACACGAAGTGAATTGAAGCATTGGTATGCTCATGAGTGGTGCCTTAACACCATCCTAAACCCCCCAGACAGCTTGGCAAAGGCCGGGGCACGGGGTAGATTCCAGCTCTCACCATAGGCTTCTACACCAGTCACCCTTGGTATTAACCAATTTATGAGAGAACATCAATGCACCCCAATATATTTAATTTAAAAGCATAATATGAACTGCAATACTGTGTACAAACACCTGAGACAAGGAGAATTCAGGCTCTTCCTACTTTCTAGCAATTTTGAGGAGGTCTAGAGCAGTTTTCAAATGCAGAGAGCGTTGTCTTTTGCGTTGCCTTTTATAAATGATCAAATTAAATTTGCACCGTTACTTCATTCGGGCTCCCCTCCTTTTATGCTTAAAACACCACGTTATTACAGACTGACAGTATGGGTAAAGTAACTAAGAACAATACAAGCATCATAATGTAAAAGACACGCAGCATTTTATGCTGCATAATAAACGTGAGTCCATATCAATGTAAAACATACAAATGGCAATAATTTAACACTGAATATTTTTCTGCCTTTAATTAAAATAAACTAATAAAGATTTCAGAGATGCATTTGCTTTAATAGAATGCAGAGTTATAATTGGTGACCTATTTTAAGCAATTTAATTTCCCATGACCTGTTTTCCAAATTAACATAGTAATAGAAGAATGTTTATTGTGTTTGGGAATATAAGTTTCTCCTTCAAAGATGTCATATGCCTTTGTGATTTGATTTAAAGGTGTATTCTTTTATTAAAACGTTCATATAAAGAGCTTGTAAATTATGTAAATGTTTCTTTTTATGGCATTTAATGAGCCTAGAATTTTAAATCAAAGCACAATCAAAGAAAATAAACAAGGACATCTTGAAGATTCAGAAGATCACTTTAAAAAAAGCATACCAGCTAGGTCATACCGAATTCATTCCAACCCCCTTTTTCTCAAAGTATGCATGAACCCACTTTCCCCAACTATTTTATTCCAGTCGTGTGTTTGTACATACACACAAACACCCCCATACACAAAATGACGTATTTTACACGCAGAGGTTCAATCTGCAGCTGTTTAGAGATGGCCCTTTTTGGAATCTCATTAAACTCTCATGGCATCGTGTGCCAAGGGCTGATTAGGTGTTGTTTTTGTTGTT
Source organism: Thinocorus orbignyianus (assembly GCA_013400375.1). Taxonomy (NCBI): domain Eukaryota; kingdom Metazoa; phylum Chordata; class Aves; order Ciconiiformes; family Thinocoridae; genus Thinocorus; species Thinocorus orbignyianus. The sequence continues at coordinate 51,579 of VXBW01005519.1, forward strand.
TTTTTTAAAAAAAAAAGAAGAAGAAAAAAGAAGAAAGATGTTCCCTTGTGTGATTTTGAGGCACCTGAATTATTCACGAGTCGCATGGGGGGCCCTTTTCCCAGCGCGGTTGGGAGGAAGCTCAACCCTTAGAGACAACACAGCCCAAATCCAACAGCTGGGGATGACTTTGAAATATTAAATCCTCACCCTTAAAAAATGGTGCACAGGTGACTTTGTGGATGGTAGCCTCATGGATTTGGTGAAAAAAAATCACTTTTTTTTGTTGTTGTTGTTGCTGCTAATTGATTTTAGGGAGCATTTTAATTTTCTCCTGATCCTTACTCAGTTTGAGGACATAATGCCAGAAAAAACGTAGACTGAAATCATTCAGGTGGCAATGGCAGAAGACAGGGAAGCTCCCATGGGGTGAAGGTGCTGCAGGGACCGTAGTAAATCCCTGTGGCTGCCCACACAGGGCAGCTGAAACCTCCACCCAGGTAACCAGCCCAACACGAGCATCACTCAAAGATGTCTCCTGCACGTGTCACACTGGAGGTAATCTTGCTTCTCGTTATGGGATTATGGAGCAACGATTTACAAGGCTTCGGAAAACCTCCAGTTCATTCAGGGCAAGGGAGGACAATATGAGATTAAGGCCAAAGTATTTTAGAAAAACAGGAAAAAACATTTATTGCCTTCTCACGGAATCAAGGAATTGTCCGAGCTGAAAGGGATCTCTCGAGATCATCCAGCCCAACTGCCCTGCAAAAGCAGGGTTGCCCAGAGCACACCCCTCAGGACTGCATCCAGGTGGGGCTTGAAGGTCTCCAGAGAAGGGGACTCCACACCCTCCCTGGGCAGCCTCTGCCAGGGCTCTCACACCCTCACCCCAAAGAAGTTTCTCCTGATATTCAAGTGGAACTTCCCATGTTCTGGCTTGTGCCCGTTGCCCCTCTTCCTTTCACTGGGAACCATTGAAAGGAGTCCAGTTCCATCCTCCTTCAACCCACCCTTCAGACCCTCGTGAGCATGAAGAAGGTCTCCCCTCAGCCTTCTCTTCTCCAGGCTGAAGAGTCCCAGCTCTCTCAGCCTTTCCTCATCAGGGAGGTGCTCCAATCCCTCCAGCGTCTTTGTTGCCCTACGCTGGACTCTCTCCAGCAGTTCCCTGTTTCTCTTGAACTGGGGAGTCCAGCACTGGAGCCAGGATTCCAGCTGTGGCCCCACCATTGCAGAGCAGAGGGAGAGAATGACCTCCTCCACCTACTGGCCACGCTCTTCCCTACACAGCCCAGGATTCCATTGGCCCTTTGCGTTTGTTACGTTCTTAAATATAACGTAGGTGGGAGTACCTAAGTCATAGGGACCAGTGGAATTGGTTCAAAAGGGAAGATTTAGATTAGAGATTAGGAAGAAACTCTTTGCTGTGAGGGTGGTGAGGCACTGGAACAGGTTGCCTAGAGAAGCTGTGGCTGCCCCATCCCTGGAGGGGTTCAAGGCCAGGCTGGACGGGGCTTGGAGCAACTTGGTCTGGTGGGAGGTGTCTTTGCCCAGGACATGGGGTGGAAATAGATGCACTTTAAGGTACCCTCCAATCCAAACCCTACTTTGATTCTATGATTTTACTGCTTACGTACATTGCCACAACTCTGCACAGTTCTGTACACGCATGTAAAACATATGGTAGGTCAAACTGTCCCAGTCAGGGCTCCTATAAAGTCTCATTCACTCTCCACAGGAGTCCATTATCTGAGAAGGTGGGAGAGGGGAAAAACCCACCTTCCAGAGAACAGACTCCTTACCATACCACAGACGTATGTGGCCTGCTCTCTAGACCACCTCCAAATCACTTGCAAAACGTTGGGGACCGCAAAGGAGCATGTTTAACAAGAGGAAACTCTCGTCACGGCGTTCGTGCCTCCGTAAATATGCAGAGGAGCGGAGTGAGTTTAACAGGGGGTCAACTGCTTGACTAGAGCGCTCGGTGACAAGCAGGACATCAACACCTAGACAGATGACAGCCTCCTCCTCCAGCTCGTCTCAGTTTCGTTAGGGCTCAGACAGCCGCGTGGCATTATTTTCACAGCGCGTCCCCGCAGCAGAGGAGATGCTCTCTAACAGCTTGTTATAGCCCCATCTGTTAAGAATTTACAGCTAATGTATCTTATAACGCGGGGTTTTATAGGTAAGAAAGAAGCAGTTGGCCTGCTTAGGAGATCTCTGCGCAGCTCTGTTCGTGATCTCGTTGCCTGACACTTGTGGTTTAGTATTTTGGGGAATTGGTATTAAAAATATCACTGATTCATCCATCATTGATAAACATGTTGAGATGTGCTTCAGCAGCAATAACTGTATGTACGTATGTACAGATAAATATCTCTCCTACACGTGTTTCAAGCATGACTGCCTCGGAACAGCCCAAGCTATAAGGTATTTTATGCCCAAATCCAATTTTTGTACTCTGACCAATTAAAAACACATGACCTGTGCAATATCTGGGAGCCCAGCTGGACCCGCTACCAACCACCACTGTCCTGGCTCCTGGCAGCACTGGGAAGAAAAGGCCAAATCCCCCACCATAAGAAATTTACAGCCCATTTCTGTGATGTTATTTGCTCTTTATAGACTTATTAAAGCACCAAACAGCTGAAGGCTCTGCTGGGAAGACTCAGAGGGAATGAATGAAATGGCTTTTGGTGGAGAAAGCAAGACCAAATCAGTCGTCTTCTCCAAAGGCAAAAGCTAACCAAGCTCTGATTTACATCTGCTTGTTGAGCTGAAGCCCTCTGTCCATCTGGACCCCTAAAGCACCTTCTGTCTCATGGCTGGATGCAGCCCTAACCCTGCAAACTGCCCACCCGACCTGGGAAGGAGCCGTGATGATTTGTCCCATGTCCCTCACCCACGAGATGCAGCGTGTCCTTCCTGCTCCAGCCACCCCACAGCTCCTGTCAGAGAGCAGAAGAAACAAGAGGGGTTGGGGAGAAGCACTAGAACAGACAATAAAGACAACTCTTCAAAAACCTATCCATCGGGGATGTTTTAAAAGCATTGATTTCTGGGCTTCAAGAGAGGAAAAGGGAGAGAATAATGTTTCAAGAGAAAAATAACAGCCCCCAAACCACAGACTTCAAGCTGCCTGAATTTCCCATTGCCTTTGGGAGCAGCAGCCTGGGTTTGCTGTGGTTTTATGTATGTATTGCTGCATCCAACCCCAGGATGCCGCCTCGAGATAAACCAGCCCACCTTTCTGCCATCCCATTTTCGGGATACAGAAGGCCCATCACTTCCACTCCCACATCACTTCCACCCCTGGGGCAATTCAACTGGCTCCAGTCAAGCACCCGCTGATGGAAACAACCCCATGTGGAAGCAAAAGCCTTGCCCTCCATTCCTTTGTATTTTATTTTTGAAGGCTCTGAACTGAAAGCTGGAGGACGGGAGTATCTGAAGATCTCCGTGTGTCTTCTTTATTCAAGGGGTAAAAGGGAAAAAGCATTTTACTGCTCTGAGGGAGCACAGTCAGGGGTGTTACCAGTGCATTTTAGAACACTGCTGAATAAATGACAGGTCTCTGGGATTTACACAGCGAACCCAGCACATCAAAGTACCCCAGTGACGCCATGAACAACATGAAGGCAGCTTGAGTGTGTTGCTCCAGCATCTCAGAAGGCATCCTGGTGCCATCCTGCCTCCCTTAAATCCGTGCAACCAGCTCGTCTCACCCCCTGACTCTCCCCCATCGAAAAGCTGATGCTTTTCTGGTCCGTCTTCTTCCCCTGAGGTAGAACAGGACCAACAGACACCACCATCCAACACCTCTCAGATTGCCTGTTCTTCTTCCAGCCTAGCCCTGTTCTCATCCCTCTGCTCCTCCTTCAGCCCAGCAGGAGAAATACTGCTGAAATAAATCATTTTGGGTTCTATTTAGGACCCCAAAAAGATTTTACTTCTGTTGTTACCAGCCTGGAATAGCCACACAGCTCTGCCTTGACCTTACGTGCCTTTGGTTAAAGGGATGTTCCATTATTAATCCAGCTTAGAGCCGGATTAACTTTTAAAGATACAAAAATGCCCACAAGCCAAGTAAGGTGATATATTTTTGGCTGGTTGGAACTGGCAGGCTGCCGGGGAGGGTTAGCGAGCATCTAGAGCTTAGGAGAGGTGCTTTTAGATATAAATCCCAAAGGAAAAAAAAAAAAAGAAAAAAAACAACAAAACCCCTCAAAAAACCAAAACAAAAACCAACACAAAACAACCCTAAAATAAATTACTTAAGTAAGTAACAGCCAGCAGGTCACGCAGGATGGTTACTGTCCTCCAGATATATTTGTGCTTGATGAAAAATTCCCACTACAGATGGAATCTGCTCAGCCTGGAAAGCAGATTCACCTTCCGACCTGGCGACTTTGAATTTTGAAAGGGGAGGGATAAGGCAAAGACAGAGGGGCTGAGGGGGGAAAGGCAATTCTAAAGAGGAAAACAAACCCATGCTGAATAGGAAAACATTTAAGGGCTGATCCAAAGCCTACTGAAATTGATGGTTTTTGTTTTCCTCCTTTCAACAGACATTGGATCATGTCCCTAGAGAACAGTTTCCAAATGTGGCCGCTCTAATGAAGCATCTAGAATCTGCATTTGGAGGCTGAAAAACTGCAGTGATTGCAGCTCCCTCAGGTAGGGACGCTGCCTCCTTTGCAGTTTTACTGCACCTACCATGGGCTGGGTGCTCCTGGAAACCAGACCTGCCAGCAGGAACGTTAACGGGGCCGAGGACAGAACCACGGCAGTGATTAGTGGAATGTGGATTTTCACAGGCATCTGCACAGAGAGAGCTGAAATATCTTCCTAAGGCACCCTTTGAAATAGGGTATTCAGATTTGTAAAGACATTTAGGATATTAATTTATGCATCAACAGCAATAGATTTTAATGTATCCTTTAAAAAAATCTTCAATACTGTCAATGTGTGCCTCTCGTGGAACTGCACTTCTCTTACCCACAGATTCCTGCTGGCTGCAAAATACAAATCCAGAGTGTTTGCCTTCATCGCTGCCCCAAGAAGGGATTGATGAGCAGGATACCCGCTTCTGACAAGCACATGAGCGAGGGGCTGAGCAGAACAGGAGAGAGGAGATGCTACAACACATCCCTCTGGATGCCCAATAACACAGAAGCTGTTGAGCTGTTACTGCTTTGCTCATGGCAATAAAGTTCCTTGTTTGGCCCTAAAAGGAGACAATACTTACTAGTTTATCTCCATTGCCATGTATCAAAAACGTATAAGCAAAAATAGTCAGATAATGAGAAAAATTACCTTTGAATAAGTATCAGATCAAGAGAAAGAGTTAGGATCTGCCATGAATTATTCAAGCAGCTCCAAATATAAATTGCCACAAATAGCAAGACAAGATCTTGTCTGTCTGCGTCGCGTGTGTCCTGCAACCACCCAGACAGCACGCTTCACCGGGGAAGCTGCCTGTGGACAACAGCATTGCCTTGAGGAAATCCAATGGGATGTAGCGGTGCACGGGGTGGAATATGCTCTTCTTCACCATACAGTTCACATATCCATATATATATATTTTAAAGCCATTTTGTGCAACTAGGAGCAAATAATGCCTTTGTTGAAAGCCTACTGCTACATCCAGAGGGTTGCAGGGAAAATTCTGCAGCCCAGGAGGAGTCTGGGTCCCACAGCCAGAAATCAGGGCTGGAGAGCTGCAAGGGAATCTGGGTTCTGACATAATTAACAGTGATTCTTTGCTAAACAATTTTCCTTACTACCGTCACTTAGATGCAGCTGGAAAAAAGAATAAAATACTGGCTGGTGGCTAAAGCTGTGTAAATCTGTTTATAGCAAAAGGGCTGCACAGCACAGCTCAAACAGCAGAATTTGGGATGAAGACGGCGGCGCTGGGACTCGCCCATCTTTTCTAGGACACAGCGTGCAAAGGAGGGAGGGTAATCTGTGTTTTCACTTGTGTGAAGCTGCAGGGAACGGAGCTCCTCTCCCCTGACTTGGGTCCCTGGGTGACTTCACCGATGCCCCATTGAATTTAAGGGATTGAATGCAAAAATCCAACCTCCTGCGACCTGTTATCCCGGCTGAACCACACTCCCCTTCCCCGGCATCCACATCCTGGGGGATTCCACATCCTCCCTCCTGCTCCCCTTCCTTCCTCACCCTTTCCTTCAGTCACTCAAAAATTTGGGTCACCTTTTTTTCATACCGGCATGGCTTTTTTTCCAATGAAGGCTGGTTTTTTTTTCTTTTTTTTTTTGCAGCTCCCCAGGGTAGGAATAAAGCGAGGACTGATGCTAGGGGGAGAAAGACAGCTCTCCTTGCAGAGGAATGAATTTCTCTCCTTCTGTGATTGTGGGGGGCGGGGGAGAAATATAGAGACAAATATTTATGTTGTTTCCTGTCATAATATTCCAGATTAAAGAAAAATCAGAATGCTACAAACATGCAGCTTTGCAGAAATGCACTGTTTTCCTTAAATGCATGGGGGAAGTCAGAAACCTGTGCTTTCCAAGTCTTTATTTTTAACTATCTCTTTCTTTTCTTAAAAAAAGCAACCCAAACAAACAAACAAACAACGCTCTGCTGCTTTGAAAGCAACATCCATTTGCATGTGCCCACCACTTGGGAGCTTGTCCCTCTGCTTTGCCCGAGGAGCATGTGCCTCGCTCGAGTCCCCACGGTGAGTGGCAGAATCTGCCATATGGAGGTCACCTTGTCCAGGTCCATAAATAGCTCTTTTTTTTTTCCCTAAGCAGGGAAGGAGCTACTGGGAGGAATGAGAGAGGAGGCTACCTTGCATCCGTGGCACCGATTGGTGCCAGGGTTACAACACGCAGAGACTTGTCATGCCAGCAGCAGCGAGACCGTCAATCTGCAGGCGCAGGAGTCACCTAGTTTCCACCGTGAGAACACGTTGCCAGCCAGTTTTTCATTTCACTTTGCACACAGGGGTTTGGATGCCTTTCAGGAGTGGAGAACAGACACTTCGGGAAAGGTGTCCTTGGGGAAACAACGGCCACCCCCTCTCATACCTCCCACCCCTAATGCAAAGGGGTTTTGCTGCTTTAGGGGTCTGCCAGGTTGGTCCCACACGGTGGGTTGGGGCAAGGGAGGGATTTTGATGAGGTGAAGAAGCAGCATCAAGGCAGCACAGCCCCAGCAACCCCCCCACTGCTGCTGAGAGCTGTGTAACAGCTCGGGCACAACAACATCACAGCCATCAGTCAGTGCCCCAGGTTGTGGCAAGGACTTCTCTTCCACGCACCAACACCTGGAGGTGGAGAGATCAGGATGTGTGCCTCGTGCAAGGAAAACCTTTTCACTTTGTTTGGCTTTCAAGGGTACCGACAGCTACGAAAATGCCATAACAGGAGCATCTGAGAGCCAGCAAGGTGCTCAGCCAGCAGCAAAGCAATTGCTACCTTCGGGTATAAACAGACTGGGATCTGTCACCTCGTGTTGTCACGTCAGACTGGCTTTCACAGACCAGAAAGCACAGAAAATCGTCTTTCCGTTACAACACCCTGTGGAACGCTGCAAAATTAATGAAAGGATTGCAAAAATAATGTTGCCAGGTAAATCGCAGGCACTTTAAAGCAAGGTGGAATGGGAGGTGGAGAGGAAACTGTTTCTTTGATTCGAATTCAAAATTGTTTTGGACTGCAAACGCTTCCCATGGTGCCCAAAGTCTGAATCAGCCCTTTTTGCCCCAAAGTTTTTAGCAGATAAATCGTATCAGGATATAAGGTTAAAAAGGAGGTATAAGATCTCGGTGCACTCCATTTATGATGTTTTGGATGCTCACACCTGGTAGTAGAGAGGTGGTAACCCAGTCACAACCACCCCCTGGTGCGGGCCATGCCAGCGCTCCCCTCTCCATCCAGCTAAAAAACGATCCCCTCCCCTTTGTCAATAAGGGAAGGGAAGAGCACTTATCCCTCCACGACATCTTTTTGCATCCCACAGGCTGCAAATCCCCGGTTTGATCTTGTTCAGTGTGGAACATCTGACATGCCTGTGATGGGGAGGCTTTAACCGCTCTTATTCCTTCTTATGATACCCATGACTATAGGATTGGATAAAAGGGATGAACAGATGGATGGATCACGTATATACACTGTAAAGCCTTTATCCTGCGCTAGGTGTTGGTTTAAGCGATGCAGAGTATTTTTAAATAGCCTCTTCTCTTTTTCCTTTCCCCTTCACAAGTTTTCCTCTATGTTCCTCCCCTCGGCAGTCTCTGCCCCCCTCTCCCATACACACACTTTGAGCTAGAGTCTTGATATACGGAAAAAAACACCCACCACGCAGCAGCCCTAAGCCAGTGCTTCCTTTGTCCTTGCTCTTTAAAAAGCTGTAGTTGCTGCTCAGATGAGGCAACGGGCCTCATAACACAAGAAGTATGTTTTTCAGAACTTAATGTCCTCTGCCACAGATGTTGTCTCTGCCAGAGGCTTATTAACACCTCAGAAGAGAAAAGCCCTGCCCACAAAGGGAAGGGAATCTAAAGAAGATACACAAACAAAGGAGGTGAATGTTAAAAGCAGCTAATGAGGGGGAGAAGAAGGAAAAAAAAAGAAAACCAAAACACCCTCCACCTTCCCAACAGGGCACTTCAGAACAAGTAGCATTGCCAAGCACTAAGAACCTGGGGATTAAAGAGACAATTTAGGAAGACTTGATGTGGGGAATGGAAATCTCCTGGAAGACATCAAAAGAACACAGAAGATCAGCGCATGTATTTGAGGAAAAGAAGAAAAACCTAGAAAAAAATATATATATGTGTGTGTGTATACGGGCAACTTCGCAAGGACTAACAGAAAAGCTATTTGGAAATAAGCAGGCCTGTTTGTTTCCTATAAGGAAAATTTAAATCTGAAAGGAAATTGAAACAAGGGGACATGCACAAAGCAGTTTCATTGTCAAAAAGAGATGTACGTTCAAAGGGACTTACTGAGAAAGCAAACCTGGTCGTTTACAAACCCTTTTATTGAAAACTGATCCTCTCAGAAACACCAAGAAGTGCTCAAATAAAATATCCCCTTGTCTTTCTTGCTTTGGAAGTGCTGTGTGTTGCTTTTGAAATTATTTCCCCCATCCACCGATGCTACACTTGGTCCTCTTCACCAGCAGGGTTTGGGTTCCAGCACCTCTGCCAAGGTGGACCCCACAGACGGGTGTGCAATGAGCATCCCGTGGGGCTCCCCACTCCCTCCTGCACTGGGACATGCTTGTTCTTCCAGCAAAAAAAATGATGCAGATGTCCCTTTGTGCCTTTTGAGAGAGATTTGGGGAAGCTGGGACAGATCGTAAAGACCAGGATTTTCTTGCTAGAGCAAGGTCCTTGCTCAGAGACACGTGCCACCAGCAGGAACGTGGCAGAGGTCTGGGACTAGACTGTAGAACAAGATTTCTGGTATGAAAAATGGATGGGTAAGAAGTAATTACAGGGCCACAAAGATCACCAGCAATAAACAGTAAGTCAGGACGTTCAAAAGGGCACTATGACTGAGATCAGCCACAGCAAGGACAATAAAATCAGCCCCTGAGATTGTTGCTATTTAAAGAAATGTTTCATATGGAAATGAACAGCCCATAGAGGGATGCGCTGGGTGCACAAACATGCATAATGCTGAAACTGCCTGGCATGTATCTCCAGCACAGCTCACCGAGGCTGCAGGGATCACAAAATATATCACGGGGGTTAAGAAAACGCAAGGGGTTAAAAGGATTCGAAGAGCTCTTGAGTCAGGTTAGACACTCCCCCCAATGCCACAAGAACTAGGTGGTAATTAAAGACTTTTAATTTGCATTCACCCATTCAAGGGGAGACAAACTTACAGCGTGGCCTTGCACTTTCTGCCTTTTGTATAATAATAAAAAAAAAAAGTCAGTTCATAAACAGAAATTATCCTGAATGGCTCCAGGAGAAACTGAGGCTGCAGTGGACATCAGCAACCCATCCCTGGACAAGAGCTGCACCGTTGAGGCGCTCTTGTGCAACATCAGGGCTGTATCCCCCCCAACATTGATAAGGACAGTTGAAGTGGACAGTGCTGCTACCTCTGAGTTTAGTTCTTCATCAGTCACATGGGGGATCTTAATTTTTGGTACTTTGGGCCTCTCCAGCACAGCCATGTTAACAGGCTGTGTCTGCAGAGAGGAGATGAGTTGCATGGAGGGAGTCTTGGCTTCACTCCTGGGTGGAGAGCCACGTCTCGGGTACTGAATGCCAAGAAAATTATCGTTTTTCAAACTGTCCACCCCCCACCATCCCCCTTACATGATCTAACCCCAGTTTTTTCAGTCATCCTTGCTTGTGCAGGGCTGAGCCAGAGCAAAAGATTAGATGAGGCTCGCTCGGAGGGCAGGAGGATGCAGCTTGTTTCAGATGGCGCAGGCTTGGACCGCAGTCAAAGAACTGAATCTTCTGCAGAGATTAACAAGCTCCACAGGTGCAGGGGAAGAACAGGCTCTTCAAACACAGGAGGAGAAAAAACACACAGTATGGAAAAGTGCCCGCTGCCCGACTTGCTAGTGAAACTGTTAAACAACTGCCAGTTGGTTTCCTGGAAGGAGGTCAGGAGAAGCAAAGGTGTGGAAAGAGAGAAAGCAGCAGCCGCCGGTGTCCCACAGGAAGGGAACGCCGGCCAGCGCCAGGAGATCCAATCTGATCCTTTGTGGTTTTTTGCAAGTTGCCTTGTTGGAATCAAAGACCGTAGAAAACCAGTTTGCGAAATAATGCCGGCGACAGAGCAGCACCTCCCTGTGTCAGGGCTGTTTCACAGAGTGGGGCTAATACACCTTTTGTCTGCCTAAATACTGCTGCAGAAACCGAGGCTTGCCCATCACAGAGACCGAGTTATTTCATGCTACAGACCCTTTGCAGGCAGCCTGACAACAGACTGGTCTCTGCAAAGCATTACCGAGCCACAGCGAGACTCCGATGCCACTTCCCAAAGCCTTTCCACCCCACGGAGAACCAAAGCTGTGGTGGGGAAATACCAGCTTTGCGAGGAAGGGGTGGAAATAGCTTCAAAGTGGGGATGGCAGAAAAAGTAATGCAATAATAAGAAGGAGGAAGAGCTGCTGAGATTATCAGTTCCTGGCATTATATTCCCAAAACACTCCCGAAGCCTCACAGCTTCCATATGGCTCATCAGACACATACAATAACACGATGGCTCAGAACATTCAGTCCTATAGAAAGGAAACAAGAAACACAGACACGTCCTTGCGCTCCCGCACAAGCGCACACAAAGGCAGCGCCGGGGCCCGAAACCAAAGGGAGAGGAACAAATTCAGCCTCCTCCAGGATTCCTCCTCACAAGTTCACCGTGAACATCAAACCTGTGGAGAAGACACAAACCTGTGTGTTGCTTCCCAGCCCAGTGAGCCACGTCTATGCTGGGATGATCCATTCGGAATCTGTGGTGAGGGACATCTACGCAGATGACACAATGGAGATGTCATTGTGCAAACCCAAGCTCAGCATTGCTGACCAGGAGGTATCACCCAACACTTCCCCAGAGCCACAGGTCCACATCAGCCTGGTGGAAATCCTGCCTACGGCAAACCAGAGAGCAAACCTGTGCTCAAGACTGAAGGTAGCGGTGGCTCTGCCAAAGGCAGTTGTTGCCACATCCACCTCCATGACACAGGAACGTGACCTTGTCAGAGTCCTCATCCCTCTGCCTTATCAACAGAGTGAGGTTTTCAAAGAGCAGAAGGTGTTCTTAGCCCTGTAAGGAAAACATGGCTGTTCCCTGGAGCTTTCCTAGAAGATGTCCTCGTGAGACCCACGGTCTCTGCCCAGTGCAGCATTTCATTTTCAGTCTGAGGAAGGATTAGGCCCATAGTGAGCTGCAGAAAAACTTCTCAGTCATGGCTTGTAACCATGAAAACTCCATCCCCAGCCTACTGAGGCTTAAATAGATGCAGCTTCAGTTTCTGTGATTCTTTTCCAAGACTGATAAGCCAGCATCCGTATTACTTGTTTCTCAGTCATCTGGTCTCCAGTTTTGAGAAACTATTTCAGTTCTACAAACCTGGCCTGCCATCTTTTTCCTTCTATGCTGCTTTAAAAAGAAAAAAAGGATGAATCACCCTTTTCCTTATAACTTAACCAAGTGGGGGGATCCTTCACACAGTTACTTACTCCTAGCACCCAAAGCACCATTCCTTCTTTGGCACCTGCAGTTTCTTTGATGCTTCCTCTTTCCTCACTGAGGAGCTTGTTTATTTTTTTATAAGCAAAGCCTAATTCTTAGTTTTCTCGTTAAAATCCCCCAACCAAGCTCCTTGAGGAGTAAAGTAGGCATAGAGCAAGTTAATGAGAAATTCTCCCTCTACCCCTGAGGACCGAAGAGGGGATAATTTAGGTAATATTCAGAAGCAGCCCTGACCCTTTTAAGACTCTCTGGCATTGCTGAGGGAGGAGGAGGATCCGACTGTCCTACATTTTCCTTGTGGATGCTACCACGGCTAATAGTGTGTGGCTTTTCTCCCAAGGCTCTCCCAACATGATCTAAGCAGAGTTGGGTGGAGCAGAAGCTGAACTGGAAGCACTGGGACTGCCTGCAGGACCACAGGCTCCCAGTAGTAACTGCTAATTCCCATCACTTCCCTCAGCTGGGCACCCAGGAGGCTGATGACTAGTTATGGCACCTTCTGCTGGATGCAATCATCTCCTAATATCCTAATTAGCGGATCAGCTCTCCTCCTCATCACGAGCAGCAACTGAACATCTTCTCCCTCTGCCCAGGACGGGCTCTCCCCCCTCGCTGCTCTGCCACGCTTTACCCTGGGAAGCGTTTTGTGATACTTTGGATCCCTTGTAAACCGTATTCTTCCATTTGGGCAGCCTTTCAGCTGCCTGAAAGTTAGACGTTGTTTTCATTTCTTCTCAAGTACCCCAGGTCAAAGAAAGACCTGTGTCAGTGGCTTTAAAAGCCTAATAAAGTCTTTCATCCCTGGACCTGCTTCTGGCGCAAAGTCAGGGGGAAAACAAACTAAGTCATCGAGTGTTGTTCAAACTGTCAGATCCTTTTCAGCATGCTCTTCCTGCCAGCCTGTTCGCGTGTGTTGGGATGGGGAGGAAGGGAAAGGAATGAAAAAAAAAAAAAGGAAAAAAAAAAAATCCTGATGGCAGAAAGCCCATGGAACAACTGGCACCTTTCCAAAGCAGCTTCCCCCCTCCTCTCCATGTCCCCAGCCCCCAGCCCGCCTTCGTGGGCACAGGCGTCTGCCAATCTGTTCCACACACACACACACACACACGCACACTCTGCACAACACAAGCCACAAAATGACTTTCCAACAACTTTTGCTCACAAGTGCCACTCTACTCCCAGTTTGGCACCTTGCGCTTTCTCCTCGTCCCATTCCTCCCCCTCCCCGCTTCCCTCCTCCTCTCCCAGGCTTTGCTTCCCAACAAGCTGGACAGGTTCCAGTGTTTAAAAGCCCATTTAACCACTCCCTTTTGTTTAGAAATGCTAAGCCTTGATCTGATTTTATCGACCCTGCCGTGCCAAGAGGAGGAGGAGGATGCGGAGGGTTTCTGAGGATCCTGCAATGAGCCTGAAAAGCTCCAGGAGCCCTTCAAGCCTCGAGAAGGGCTTTTGCCCACTTTGCAGCAGCCCTTTGCTATTGAGAAGCCCCAGAAGGAGAGCATGTACCATTCACGGGACCACACAGGATGGCTTCCACTCTTGCTTTTGTGCACGTTTCTCCCTTGAAAAACTTCATTGCTGGCATGTTTAGGAGCTGAAATCCAGTGCCATGCACGGCTGGCACCAGCTTTTGATGGTTAAATAGTTCTTCACACTCTTTGCCTTGTTCAGGGCTGCTCTGCCCAGGAAAAGCAGAGCGGCAGGAGAGGGCGGCGAAGAGGCAAGAACAGGACCTCTGCTCTGATTGACAATTGTAATCTTCCTGGGTATTGTTAGGAGACATCCTTCTGCACTTGATAAACCCAGCATGATTACTCGAAACACATCCTTTTAAAATATATTTCTCCTTTCCATAAAGCAGGTAAAGCCAAATGCATTTAGAGCTCATTTCAGTTCCTTTGTACAGTGCAGCATTTGGATGCCCTCTTAAGGATGCGAGGTTTGAAAGTTTGCCTTATCAACATCCTTTTCTCACAACCCCAGAGAAGCCCTTAACATTAGTGACAGAAGGGATGGAAAAGTAGATTTACAAGCTAGTGCGAGCCGAAGAGCTCTGGAGTAGTGGGAGACCCTTCCTGAAAAATATATTATCTCCCTTTCCCACGTAATTATTTATTTAAGGAAGATTGGAGAGGAAGAACACACACACTCAGCCAGTCACCGTGTGTGGAAGGATGTAACCAAACATTGACCATCAAGATCACCAGCCATGGGAAAAGACATTTGGGTTCAAATCTTCATACCCATCATTCCACCAGTTCTGTGCTGCTGGCGGTCATGGTGCTGCTGAGCAGGGGGAAGCATTTCTAGCTGCTACACATTTGAATGAATAAGAGTTTCTCATCTATGACAATTTACACCAATCAAGGCTCTACCTTCACATACCTGACAATCTGAAGAACAGAGTCTGCCTCCCACTAGGCACTTACCAACATCTTTTGAACTCTCCTGCACTGACTCTGCTTTTCATATCCCACCAAAGAGAAAACACAAAGGAAGTAGTGCTGAGGAGGCTGCTGTGGTCAACAGAAGGAGTAGCCTGATCGAGAGAGATCCTATCTAAAAGTTCAGGCAGAAACAGAGACTTACTGGCATCGAGAAAAGCAGAGCATGGAACAATGTCACTGAAAAACAAATTACACACAGACACTACCCAGGCAGCTTCCTTGGGTCCAAACCAGTCAGATATTTTTGATATCCTGCGGCTTCAAGGAGGATAACAGGCAGCTGAGCGCTGGTGCTGAAGATCACGTTAGCCCTACTGGATTATTCAGGTCATGCTAAACAGCAAATTCAGTGGATTAAAAGAGTCCTTGTTCCCGCTGTGCAGTTTTAACAGTCTGCAAGTTGCACAGAGGGGCTGAGGATGCTCTGTACGTTGCATGTCTTGTGGAGCACTTTATAGTCAGACAAGCTCAGCAAGGGGCATCTGCCTTCCTAAAAATTACCATTGACCCATTCCTGCTTAGGAACATTGAGAAACCAATGGACTCACCCAGCAGCTCTGTGAAAATCTCTTTGCCAAGCCATGCAGAACTCACTTTTGTGTCTGCAGTGTATCGGCATTGTATTACCATGACAAAACCAAATCACTGCCATTGAGGATAGCCTTTGCTAATACAACAGCCCTTCTGTAGTAATATACTCATGGGCACAAATGATAGCACAATGGAGGGGACGTGTAACCACTACAGGAGCGCTGTGATAGCAGCCAACAGTTTTGCAGCTTCTCTCTTGTCTCTTGTAAAGTTCAGTCAGCGCAAAACTTGCTTAACACCAGAGCGATGCCATGGTCCCTATGCACTATTCCTGCTATAGAGCAAAAGCGGGAGGGACCCCATTGTCCTTGCACAAATATTTTGGGGTGTTATTTTTTGCTGCCCCAAGCACTGCCCTTGCTCTCCTCAAGGGCCAGGGAAATCCTAATTGTTCCTCTACAAAGACCAAAATCAACGTGGTACCAACGTGACCAATACTGAAACCACTCATGATAATTAAGGCTCAAGTGTCAATTAAAAAAAGGCTTTCATAATCATCACAAATGAAGATGTTGTATTGTCTGGGACAGGTGGAAAGAGAAACACCTGGCTTTCTGACCCAGCTTCTATCCCCAGCATCCTGAGATCTGCCCAGCACACACCAGAGCCAAAGCTCCCCAGAAACGTGGTCATTGCTCCACAGCTCTCTTGAAAAAAAACAAATCCTTCAATGGGAAAGTGAGCAAATAGCAAATAAACAAACTAGTGGTGTTTCTGCTTGATTTTTCAAAACACCTACTGTCGAGGTAGACAACTGATGTGGGGTCTCTGATGTCTAATAGAGGTATAAACTGTGTGGTTACCTTTCAGGGGAAGCAGCAACAGTGTCTCCCTTCTGCCCATGCTAGAAATCTCGTAGGTATTAAGTATCATTGAGACTTCTACCTTTGTCAAAACTGGTAGAAATTAGCTGACAGGTTTGAAAAATATTATGGAAACTGATAGACAGAGACACCTACACACTACTTGGGATGGCACAGAACTGCTTTCCTGAGAAAAACTAACCTAGAAATGAAGACGGTCAGTCCCTGAGAAGGTCAAGAGACAGGTAGGAGCTTGTTGGTAGCGGGCTGACAGACTCCTCGGGGAGGCAGACAGCTCTCCTGAGACTCAATGAGCACCGTAAAATAGGAGGTTTTGGTTTAGAGTGAAACACTAAACCATACAAGAGGGTTTAGGAGGACAATTCTTCCCAAGACTAACCTGAAGCAGCAGTTTCACAGAGCAGCTTTGACACAATCCCCATGTTACGGACTCAGGTCCCACACTGGCACCCAAACGTCCAAATTAGAAGCCAAAGCAGCTCCTTTTCCACCCACAATTATCACCTTACTGGAGTGTAAAGTCAGGATATAACACAACCAAAAGACAATCAAAGTCATAACAAATCTAATGTTACTTTTTGCTGATAGGATGACAACACTGCGTGCCACTGAAACAATTTGACAAAATATTTTCCCCAGATGTTTGTAGACATTCCTGGGTAATTTTTTCAGCTAAGACAAATCACCAGGAGCTCCTACAAAGGACTTCTTGAAGGCAGGAGATGGTGAAGCTGAACATTCATCACCAGCAGATCACGGAGCAGATGGAAAAAACCACGGTAAGAGGTTGCACCGGGTTTGCTGTTCCTTTAAGTCACTGATGGATTCACACATGATGCAACCAGACACAACACAGCACTTACATCTTCCTGCATCAGTGATTCTGCAGACATAGATCTTCCCACCCTCCTCTTCCCCCTTCCAAGGCCCAGACATAATTTTTTTTTGTCTGGAACTGGATACAATCACTTTCCGCATGCAAGCCCGGCAAAACAAAACAGCCCATTTTCAGTTCACAGAGCTGCCATGGCAGAAATAAATATTATTTTGTTTGTTGGGGTTTTTCTTTCTAGCTGCTGCCGTTTTGTTTCCCAAAAATCATTGTTCCGCAGAACAATTTAACAAAACGTATTCTTCCCGATTCAAGACTTTGCAGCTAACTGCATGGTAGCTGAATTCTCACTGAAACAGCCAACTCCTCCAAGCCAAAACTCAAAATTCTCTGAAATCTCACCCTCCTAAGAGCTTCCTATATCACCAAATATAAGACAAGCTCTGGACCTCCTTCCAGTTTCAGCCAGAAGCCACCAAATACAAGATCTCTGCTTCACTCCCATGGCTTGCTTACCTTGTATTTTGGTTGGTTGGGAGTGTCTTTTTCCACGGGATCTGGGCTTCTTGTCGCTGGAGGGAAAAACAGGAAAAAAGAAAGAATATTGTAAGACCAAGTCAAAAGAAAAAAATACATCAGCATACAAGTTTTTAAAACCTCTACTTGTTTTATGGTTTCTTTTGATTTTTGCTTAGAATTACTGCTGATCAGTTTAAAAAATATTCATCATAGGCACAGTCTCATTTTTGTTGGATGTTAGGGCTCTGATCTATTCATGGTGCTGTTCCTCTCCTTCTAGCCCTTCCTTCTTCACCACCTGCCACATGTGAAACTGAGACTGGTCCCAGAACCACTCTAGGACACTTCAGCAGATTCACCTGGATAGTTTAGCACCAATATATATCAGTATATATCATCAGTAGAGTTTTCTGCTCCCTATCTCGACAATTAAAACCACAGAAGGTCAACAAGAGGTGAACTTTCAGGCACCACCAGCACAACTCTCAGGATGACCTCTCGTACCAATGAGGGCAAGCTTCTCCAGTTCCACCAACACTGTGGTAAACTCCTGGGCCATTTCTGAGCCCAGAGTGAAGGATCAGAGTGGGGTCCTCAGAGCAGCTCATGCTGCTTTCCCTTGTGAGCAGGTGCTTGTTGCCTTTTATTTCTCCTCCAGGCTGATTTCCAACCTAAAGATCCATCCTGTCCCTTCACCTCCACACATCCTGTAGTCATTTGCACCAGTACAAACTACAGTCAAACCAAAGAAGAGCTTGAAGAGGAGTTATGAAGCCCAGCCCACGGCATGACCAGCCCTAGGGACAGTGTCACCACGCTCAGCATTTGATTGTACGTCCCCCACATACAATTAATTGATCGCATCTTTTCAATGGACCACCTACAGCTCTCAAAGTTTTACCAGATGGAAGCAGAGACACTCGCTTCAAAAATGTGAATCAACAAAACACGATCACAAAAATAAAATTATTCCCATTATGATTATTATTTTTTTTTTAAATGAAGGCTACTCTGTAGGGCTACATAAATTATTTTTGCTAGAGTGCTTTGGTCTGGACTTCTTAGATATATTTGAGCTGTTTCCCAAAACAGCTTTTTTTTTTTTAGAATGACTGATTTATCAAGATGAAAAATTTCCCCTGGAAATTCACTGTAAATATTTTTTTAACCTACTTTTCTTCCTCGCTCCCTCCCCAGGAGCTCTTTGTCTCACATCAGTGCTCTGCCACTCTCGGATCCTGTGAGTCCTTCTGCCTCGATGCTTCTTGGGATAAAATGATCTTTACCAGCGACTCTGATAGAGCTGATTTAAAGAGGCCTTTCTTGATTCATGCATTTCACAATTCCTCTCTCGCCTCCCTGCTCTTGCAGCTAAAATTACTGGTGGATTTAATTTTATTAAAAAAAAAAAAAGCAAAACCAAAAAATCTCCTTTGAAACAAACAAACAAAAAAACCTAAAATCATCCTAAATCTCTCTTCCCCAGCAACCTCCATCTCTTCCTGCCAGAAATGACCCCCAGGATCTGTGCTGAGGGTGGCAGTGGGGCTGCCCGAGCCAGATGGGAGCTGCTGAAGACCTTGAGATCAAGCCACCAGCCTTCAACTGTGACATTTGGTTGTGGGTGGCAGATTTCTTCCTTTCACACTTAGAAAAAATAAAATAAAAAAATGCTGAAAACCACAGTAGCTCTGTTTGATGAGGAATCAGAGGCTGATTAACCTTATCTTGCCATGTGCAGATGCAGATGTTGAGAAACCATTTATCACCCACGTTGGCCAGAACTGGTCCTTGGACCATTAGATAAAGGACAACACACTGTCTGGAGCAATAACCCCTCCATACACCACAGAGATCCCTCCAATAGGCTTTTGGTGCCACTTATTTTCATCAGGTGAAAAGAAAGTTTACTCCTTCCTACGCTGCCCTACAACTACTCTGGAAGCCCTGAATATCCCTACATTTTTTAGCATCATTGCAAAAGGTTTTCCTGATGGGCCAAAAAAAGGGGGTCCCCTTCTCCCACACCGTGCTCCCCAGGGTGCGATGCTGGGCCAGCAGGACCTTGCCTGTGACAGAGGACAACTTTTTCCTCCTCTTTTTTTTTTTTTTTTTTTTGAAACAACAAGGATCCTTCTTCCTGTGTTTTTATTAAACCATGTGCCTGCACCGTGAGCTCAAAGTGACACTTCTGAATAATTTAAGATAATGATAATAGAAACATTAAAAAAAAAAAACAAAAACACCACTCTCAGAAAGACCAAACCCAACTTCTCTCACAGCTTCTGAATTAGTTTTGCACTTGTAGCCACTTCTGCTCTATCTGAAGAGCCATAAAAAAAGCAGGAGAGAAGGGAATATTAGAAAATTACTAATGCTTTTTTTTTTTTTTCTTTTCTTTTTGAAAGCACCTACAGCCTAATCTCCTGCAGTACTATTTCTGGATGCCTCTGCAGCTTTCATCTTTGCCCTGAGTGTTTTACAAGACACCTCGCACGCTCACAGCCCGAGCCCAAAGAGGACAGGTTGTTTTTGTGCATTTTTCCCCTGCAGCTGTTTTGTTCCACTGGAGATGATTCCTCATTGGGTCAGAACTCTTTTTTTTGGCTTAGGGGATGAGCTTTATTTACAAGACAGCATTAACCACTTGGATTGCCCAGCTCCAAAATTCCTCAGAGGCATTTTGAATATTATTAGTTGTTCATTGTTTTATTCTCTTTTCTTCTTATAAATTCTATTTTTAAAGCTAGGAACGCTGGGTCTGACAGCTGGGGAATTTGCTGCTTTTTCACTTTCGTTTCTTTTTTTTTTTTGCTCTCAGGAAGGCAGAAAAACGCAGGCTACTCCGAAAACACCAGGATCAGGACATCATCTTTTTCCCCGGCAACATCTGGAATATTAAGAGAGGGGAGTGGGATGGGAGTTGTGTTGGCAGAACCAATCTCCGGCAGGAGCCTCCCCCTGCTCATGAGGAGGGAAAAGCAGCAGCGAACGTGCGGAGCAGCAGCCGCCGCAATCTCCGCTGCGTGACTCCAGTTTCGTGCCTGCACTTCTCCATTGATTTATGGGGCAGCTCGTTTCCAGACCCACCTCCTTCAGGAGGAGGAACTTCAACTCTGTGTGAATAATAGGGTCCTATATCTCTTAAAGCAGTCGCTGCTTCTTTCCGGGGTGGGGAATGGGGGGGAGAATTATGGTGAAGAGAAATATTTCTCCTCCCTTCGGATGAGTCTGGGAATGAACCGCACAGCCAGAGAGTGGGTGCGTTCTGCCTGCTTTTTATTATATATTAAAAAAAAAAAAAGATATAAAGCCCAAAATCCAAAACACAGCTCAAGATGATGAGGAGGAGATCCTACAACCCACTCCCATTGTTAAAGCCGCACAATGGAAGACACGCACGCCTTCTGCCCATTCAGTCTCTCCCTCACATCTCTATATCCATATACACATGCCCCACAAAGGCATATTTTCTACGTTAAGCCTATGGATTACTGGCTCAGGCCCTTACAAAAAAAAAAAAAAAGGAAAAAAATAAAAAAAAATGTTGCCAAGGCAACGAGCCAGGGGTTGCTATGGCATCTCGGAGCCGAGCAGCTGGGCCAATCCCCGCTCCCCGCGAGCTGGGAAGGCGCAAAGCCTCTAAATTTAATGTCAGTGCGGAGAGGAAGGGAAGCTGTTGAGGCATGCATGATGCTGAGCGTGCGCTTGCTAAATGCGGACAACATGGCCCCCATGATTAGGACCAGCACACTAATGAATATTCATTGGGCTGATTAAAGCAAAGTCAATTAACTACTTGACTGCTTGATTTTTCGCTGGATTTTAGTCATCTCTTTTAACCATTTTGCCACTGGGGATGCTCTTGTTCTCCCCTTCATCTCATCTCCCCTCTTTCCTCCTCTACATTTCCTTACGCTGGCAATTAGGGCTCAGATATTTATATATATATTTATTTTTTGTCTTGTCTTTATGCTTTTTACTGACAGTAACCCATCCTACTCAGATTTTACGGCTCACTTGATTTCACCAGTAAATCATGTTCTTCTAGGGCCACCGGCTTCCACTACGGTTGTAGGTAAGCAAGGAGGTCACACATTTCCATCAAGTTTTTCAAATCTCACATGCGATTTAATTCAAAATCCCCAGCTAAGCAATAATGCTGATTTTCTGCTTCACAGTGGGATTCTCCCCCATCACCACAGCCCTTTGTTTTATAACACGGGGAGTTGCTGTGAGGCAGGTCAAGGGGCTGTGGAATATGGCTGGGTTTGGTTTTTTTTCCATTCTGATTTGTTGGATCAGGATTCCTTCAGATGGACGACCCAGACTGAATGTTCTAGGAAACCTAAAGGGATCCTAAAATAAAACAACAATTCATTAAAAATGGTTTTCAATTTAGAGAGATGTCTTTCTTCTTCCCAGTGCCGTAGTGATGTAATAAGACTGCGAAGGGGACTGCATATTTTATAAAGATCATTTTTCAGAATGTGCCTGCAAACTCAAACATGTGATTAAATTAAAAATAAATGAAAAATCGTTGGCCAAAAGAAAAAAATAAAACAGAAAATTGCCACATTTGTGAATTCAGCCCTTTACAACCTAATCTGGGAAAACACATTCATTTTCATCATGTTCTTTGGCTTGTTTTGAAAACTCTCTCAGGTTCTTCTATTATGTACACAGGACTGTGTCAGAGAAAGATGCATTTACGTGATAGTCATGACGCTCCTGGAGGGGAGTTATTAATAGTTCTAAGTCATATATCTGATGGGTAGAACAGAAAACCTGAACATAATCACCCAGCATTTGGGCTCAGGTATTTATCAGCAACTAGAGGAAAAAAAGATGCAGAAAAAGGCAGAGTCTACAGCGGGGTAGGGACAGCACTGACTTCCAACATTGTACGTGCAATTCAAGCTCCTGCAGACAAAAAAAAAAAAAATAAAGAAGGGGGAAAAAAAGTAATGGAAGAGGAATGAAGCAAGACAGAGAGTAACTGAGCGGGGAATGCCTGCATTATTTTTAACTGCAAACTAAAAAAATAATCAATTTCCATTATATAAACTCAATGGGCATCCAAGTTTCTCTATTATTTTGCTGAGTGATGCACATTAATATATATTTATATATACTTTTATGACTATATATGTCATGGAGAGAAAGAGAGTCCTAAAACTTGCTTTTCCAGCACACCACTAAAACATGGAAGAGGGGGAACTGCAAAGCTTTCCTCCACAAGTTGTATTCTGGGAGCACTACAAACCATTTCCCTGAAAACTCGCCATGTGTCCATCACCTCTCTATTATTAACACCATTATCCCAACTTTTCATCTTTTCCTTCCCAACCAGATGTGTAGCACCTCTTTGGGCTCCAGGAGCACCCCCCTTGGGGGAGGTTTTCCCCCTAGGCTGGCTGAAAATCTCAGGCACGACTGGATGCGCGCCTTCCCAGGATGCCGAGATGATGCTGCCCTGCTTTTTTTTTTTCTTTTCCTTTTTTTTTTCCACAAGGCTTTACGTTTCTGCCATCAAAATCAGAAATCTGCATAGCAACACCGAGCTCCGCGGGGTAACGCGTTGCAGTCACCCAAATCTGAAGAAAACCCACCACAAATAATTACCGATGGGCAAATTAAAAAGAGCAACAAAAGGAAGAGGGACACGTTAAGCTGCCACGTTCAATCAAAAGAAATTTATATATTTGGGGCATTTTTTTTCTTTTTTCCCCTCAAAATAGCCCATTTTCATCTGTGTGCAGTGGAAATCTCCTCGCAGGGGGCAATATGCAAACATAGATGTACAGACACAAAGGGAAGTAGAATATTCTATTCTTACAAAAAATATATATATATATTTAGATAATTGGATTCATATTTTAACTGGGTCACAAACGAAATGTAGTCACAACCTACAGTACAGAGGAAGAAAAAAAAAAAAAAAAAAAGANGGCTTTACGTTTCTGCCATCAAAATCAGAAATCTGCATAGCAACACCGAGCTCCGCGGGGTAACGCGTTGCAGTCACCCAAATCTGAAGAAAACCCACCACAAATAATTACCGATGGGCAAATTAAAAAGAGCAACAAAAGGAAGAGGGACACGTTAAGCTGCCACGTTCAATCAAAAGAAATTTATATATTTGGGGCATTTTTTTTCTTTTTTCCCCTCAAAATAGCCCATTTTCATCTGTGTGCAGTGGAAATCTCCTCGCAGGGGGCAATATGCAAACATAGATGTACAGACACAAAGGGAAGTAGAATATTCTATTCTTACAAAAAATATATATATATATTTAGATAATTGGATTCATATTTTAACTGGGTCACAAACGAAATGTAGTCACAACCTACAGTACAGAGGAAGAAAAAAAAAAAAAAAAAAAGAGGAAAAGAAAAAGACAAAAACCCACCCCAGAGCCAGGCAACTCAGCAGTCTGCGATTCCTGGTCAGGAGAGGCCACGGCATTAGCCAGGCGGGGTGTTGCAGGTCAGGATTAAGAGGCATTAACAAACTCATACAGAGGAAACTCGCCCAGCACCTGCCCACAATTTGCCAATTCTCTTCGTCTCCCTTCCCTGTGAATCAAATTCTCTTTTTCTACTTGGAGGAGGATTTTTTTTATTTTCGTTTTCTTTTTTTTTAATTTTTCTTAAATAATGCTATTCTGGGTAAAATTTGCATCCCTGAGCTGTGAAAAGCATTTTAGCTCAAATCCTACCTAAGAGTGAGAACTACACCATTATTGTGCTTATATTCTGAATGATACTGAGATAAAAATAATGCTCCGAGCCACATGCGTGTGCTGCACACACACAGATAAATGCCAGTAAACAGCATCTACCCTCCTTCTAAGATCTATGGTAAATTCTATAAACTATTTAAAAAAAAAATAAAAAAAAATCACAAAAATACAAACCCAGAATCTACATCTGCACAATGGAAAAATATTCTGAGCGCAAACCCATTGCGGGAGCAGTAAATTCAGGGTTAAGTCTCCGGATCCCTGTCTGATACTCTCAGCCTTTCATCATGTCTCTATGAATTTTTATTCCTGCACTCTGGGGTAAATTAGGGCTGATGGTGTCAATACGGAGTTTGGAGCCCTATTTCGACATTTCTTATGTTTCGCCTGTTTAATTCAGACCCTTTAAGTTGGATTTTTTTTATTATTATTATTATTTTATTTCCAACAATTTAGGAGGACAGCTCAGGGCTTTGTAATCCGCTTTTGAAATACCATATTTTCCAGGAGGCTATTTCCCATTGAACTTCCCCCCCCTACTCCCAGGTCATCCCATGCACTTTGTGTCAAGGCAAAAACCATTTTCCCAGTAGGAATAAATTCCTCATCTTTTACTTGTAGGGGGCCAACGACTGATCACACACACCCTCTTCCTTCCAAACAGCCAGAAGCAGGAGCACCCCAACACTGCGGAGATCCCCAACTTTTACAAGCTTGAGGGAAAAACACCAAAAAACCCAAAACAAAGAAAAAAAACCCAAACCCCTCAAAAACCCTCAGGAAAAGCCTGATGCCTCTGAGATTAAAAAAAACGTGATGTGTCTGGGATTAAAGCAAAACACGTTTGCAGCCCGTGCAGTGCTAACCAACCAGAAGAGGTATCTAACAGTGGATCCATGTGATTGCTGGGATAATATTCCAGTAGAAGCCGCATCCCTCCCTCCCTCCCCGCACACGTACCCCTCCGTGCGCGCACACACGTCGTATTTCTAATAGCATCTCATCTCTTCTCCCCTCTCTCTCTCTCTCCCCCGCTCTCACAATCTGTCGCTCTCCAATCTGCCCACTCTGCTCTATTTTCCCATCCAATATTTCAATATTTCCCCCCTCTACCCTCCTCTACCACCTTTCCTCTTCTCAATCAGCCCCCAGCATTGCTCCCTCCATCTTCTCCCGCTCTCTCCACGCTCCAGTCTCAGCCACCTTAGCCCCAGCACCAACTTTTGGGTCCACAGATACTCAAATGCAATAAACTGGCTTAAAAAGGCCAGGCTAGATGGGGCTTTGGGCAACCTGCTCTGGTGGGAGGTGGCATGGGGTTCCAACCCCACGATCTTTAAGGTCCCTTTCAACTCCAACCATTCTATGATTAAAAAAAAACCAAACAAACAAACAAAAAAACCCAAGCAGGCTAGGAAAAAAGCAATTTCTCCCCCTGATTCCGACTACTAGCACTTAAATAGCACGGTAACTAACTCACTCCACTAATGAATTGCTGCCAAAAATCAATTTTTCATAACGATAGGCTACCTCATTAATACTCAATCTTACTTGGTGCTGGTTTTATCAGAAACTTTCCGAACAAGTTCACTACAGCCATCTCCGCTTTACGGAGGGGAGGAGACAGCAGAGGGAGGAAAAAGGCTTGGTCAGAGCTCCCCAGCAGGCTGGTAGGGGAGCCTGAAATAAATTAGATCTCCTGGGTTCCAGACCAGTGCTCTACCCATTAGTCTCTGACTAAGAAACCAATGCAGAGAAGCCAGGAAATGCGTAAATTGAAGCTACACTTCACCCTTCCTTGTAGTCTGTAGAGTAATTACTACATGCAGACATAGCTAGAGGTGCCTGAGGCTTTGGAGATCCCAGGGTTATATTTATAAGCTCCGGTTTTTCCTCCAGACCATCCTGCTGCTCTTCTACCTGGTAGGAACTATTGGCTCCGCTTGCAATTTGGCCCTAACTTGGGAAGGGCAGGACAAAACCGCTTCTAAGCGAAGTAAGGGCTTTAAGGAGTTCAGGGCAAACATCAAGCTTTATCTAGGCCTGGAAGGATTATGGAAGGAAGTATTAAAATTTCCAAGAAGAGAACACACTAGCAGACAGCTTAGGCATGCCTACACGTGGACATGCACCCGTGGGAGCACTCTGAAAGCTCAACCATGGCACCCAAGGAGAGGGAGAAATTGGATTTAAGCAGCATATGAAGACAACAGCTCTCACAAAGAGGGGAAAAAGATATATAAACTCACATTCTTTGAACTTACAGGTCTAGGCTGAGGGTGTTCTTTGCTTCCTACCATACTGCAGGGCTCCTTGGGGATGAGGGTAGTGCTGACCCCCAGGAGCCAGGGATCCATGACAGTGTCCCTGCATAGGATGGGGAGATGCAGAGCAAGGATCTAGCAGCATGAGGATCCCAGATTATTATGATGTTCTGTTCCCTTTGCAAAAGATAAATGCATTTACTCCTAGGAAAATAAACACTGCTGCACAGAGAAAACATTAAAACTGCTAAGAAAGTAGTGCCATTCCTGCAGACCAAGCAAACACTGAGCTTAAGAACGGTTCTAAATTGGAAAAAAAACCCAAAGTCCAGAAAGGCGAGAGTTAAGTGCTTGTCCCCTCTCTGAGTTCCCATTACACACATTATATCACATTATAGAGACAGAGTGAAACACAGGGTGGCTGATATCGTGGACTGTTTCCACACAACATCTGTATCACACGGGGAGAGACTCACAGCCTTCAGCGAGAGACAGTTCTGGGCACCACAGAACACAGAGCTGCTCTGAAAGAGATGTTATCCAGAAACCTCCTGGTGCCAACCTTGGTTGTGACAGGGGTTACTGGAGGAACTTCAGCTATTCAAGCCGCTTCCCTGCTTGGAACATCACTTCAGCACCTGTAGACTAGGATGCCCAGTACCAGAAAGATGTGAACATACTGGAGAGAGCCCAGTGAGGGACCACAAGGATGATGAAGGGATGCGAGCGTCTCTCGCTGAGAGAGCTGGAACTATTCAGCCTGGAGAAGAAAGGGCTCTCAGGATATAAATACCTGGAGGGAGGGTGAAAAGAGCACAGAGACACTTCAAGCCAGTGGTGCCCCGTGACAGGACAAGAAACAAAACTGAAACATGGGAAGGTCCTTACGCCTGAAAATAAGGAAACACTTTTTTTTATATACACCTTGGGGGTGACTGAGCCCTGGCACAAGTCACCCAGGGAGGTTGTAGAGGCTCCATCCCCAGGGATACTGAAAAATGTTTGGAGACAGTCCTGGAAAATGGGCTCTAGATGGCCCATTGCACCAGACAACCTCCAGAGGTGCCTTCCAACCTCAGCCATTCCATAATTCCATTAAATTTGCCTTTTTTTTTAAAAATAAATATTAATCTTCATTATGAAATTACAAACAAAATTTTTTATGCCCACTATGGTTTTTATAAGCCATTTCTTTATTACAAAGGCAACAAACAACCTCCTGAATCTGCAGAATTTCTGGTAAGACAGCTATTCAGATTCCCTCACAACAGGGGCACTGATGACGGCGAGAAACCTGAACAGCCAGATCACCCGGGGACATTTCCTGTTCAAAACTCTGAGGATCAAGCCTACAGCAAAGATTTCTATGCACATCCAGGTTTCTTTACCAACAGGATGGCCTCCTTGCCTTGGGCAAGTACGTCTCTATAGAAAGAATCCAAGAAGAAATCAGCCATGATAAAGGTGTGAAATATCACAGCAATTTTTAAAAGGGCTCCCAAGCTGAATCCAGGGACCACAGACTTGTGAGTATGACTCAAACAGCTAGCAAAAAATATTTGCAAGTATGTATACGCACATAGATTCCCAAGTTCTGTGGTAGGTTTGTGAGGTGGGATTAATTCATCCAACATAAAAGTGACACCGTTGTGGCACAACACTTGCATCTCTGAAAAGCTTCTGGCCACTTCCCCCTCCAAAATCTCTGAGGGAAACTAAACTACTATGGTGTAAGTGGAAACATCTTCTAGATTCATAACTAGTTGCAACATGGGAAGCCAAAGACAGGGAGAAAAAGCTTTTTACAGGGGGTGAAATTGCAGTATATTGTCCCAAGCATCATGGGGCTCATCTTGCTCAAGTGATTGGAAAAGGTCACAACCAGCAAGAGGACAAAGTCTACACGGGTTAAGAAGTTATTTGAGAACCACCCCTTCTAAAAAATAGCCAACAAAACCAAAAACCACCTCCATTATCACTTATCTCTAAAAAAATCTCACTATAACTAACAAAAGAATAACAAAAAAAACATCAGTGAATAGAAATACAGAAGAATAGCTGTATTTGTCAGGAGGACACTCCACTGTTGGACAGAGGGTGCTGGACCAGACAAACCCTCACCATACTCTTCGCTGATCCTGATACTTTGCACATCCCGTTTGGTTGTTTCAGACCTTTTGCACCATCACAGGACCACAAAGTCCATGGTACATCTGACAACTGAGGTCTTCACTTCTAACTTGAAATCGATATTCATCATCCCACAACATTTTACTGGTATCTGCACTCCGCAAGATTCTCAGTGATAAATTATTAGTCATCTGGGCCTATGATTGGTGTTTCTCCAATGCAGAGTGAAGGAAACTTCTCACAAGAGCAGACCTGAGCCTCCAGAGGTCTGCTGGACAGCCATCAAACACACTGCTGACAAGTTGGAGGTCAGTGAAAATGCAAGTACAGAAGGATTTTCTTGGTTGTCCTGCGTATGTCATGCCCTTGCACATCTCTGTTCTTGTGATGGATGACTATGCTCCAAAATGATGATATACTGTACAACTGAGTCAGTTTTATCTTACAAATCTCTGACAACCTCTGCATGCCCACGGTCAGGTACTGAGACCAGCCTGCCTGGAGATGGTGAGAAGAGCGTTCTCCTCAGACCTGCCTGAAAAACTCCTCTCTAGGAGATCCTGAGCAGAGGTTTCTGAATCC
Source organism: Thinocorus orbignyianus (assembly GCA_013400375.1). Taxonomy (NCBI): domain Eukaryota; kingdom Metazoa; phylum Chordata; class Aves; order Ciconiiformes; family Thinocoridae; genus Thinocorus; species Thinocorus orbignyianus. Next base: position 80,689 of record VXBW01005519.1, read on the forward strand.
TTCAAATCAAGCAAGACCCTGGCCCAGGTTGCCCAGAGAAGCTGTGGGGCTGCCCCATCCCTGGAGGGGTTCAAGGCCAAGCTGGATGGGGCTTGGAGCAACCTGGTGTGGTGGGAGGTGTCCCTGCTCAGGGCAGAGGGGTTGGAACTGGATGAACTTTAAGGGCCCTTCCAACTCCGACCATCCTCTGATTCTATGATTCCAACAAGTGCAACTGGGAGGCAGAAGCGGAACTCGAGTGCCCCAGAGCAAGTGTGCAGTGGCCCCAGCAGGGCCACAAGTGAGCACATCACGTCTCCAGCAACTTGTTTGTATTCTTGGGAGAATGTTGAAAAATATCTCTGACCCCCAAACATTTACCTTTTGATCGGAGGTTTCCAATGTTGCTGTAGTGTATTAAAGCTGAGATGCTCATAAAAAAAACCCTTTGTGTCAACATAGTAAATGACTCTAATTAGGCTGGTGGTGCAATGAAAATGCTTAATTCATTCTGATGAGGCAGAAGGAAGAGCTAAAATGTTTATAGACAATGGGTGAACAGGGAGATATAATGCTGAGTGCCAGCTTTAAATGCAAATTACCGCAGAAATCTTTCCCTCTCCACCATCCCATTCCTCCCCCTTCCTCCCTCTCCCTCTCTCTGTCACCAGCACCACACTGTAATCTCCTAGTGCAGTAATTAGAAGTGAAAGGAGCCACATAGAGGGGCCTCTAAAGGCAACACTAAAGAGAATTACAGAAAAAAATACCTGCCTTTAATAGAAGACAGCACCATTTTCCAAAGTGCACCACCACTGCAGCACTTAGCATGGTGGCAGGATCAGAGAGGTGATAATTTGGAGGGGTATTACTGAAATGGTATGTAAATTTGTTGCATTCCCCCTCTCATCTGACCTGGCTTCGTCTATAGTGTCTGTTCACAGGGCTGGGGCCACTTCGCCTTCTGGATGAAAGCCAGGCCAACATCAACAAGCAAACATCTTGGGGAAGGCAACTTTTACGGTGTTTCTTCCCTTCAGCCGAAGTGCAGCGCTGCAAGTGGACAAGAACTAAAAGCCTGAAAAAAAACTCTGCCTGGAAGTTCTCAAGAGAGAGTAAACACAGAAACCTCGCAAGGGCGTCCTTCAAAATGCTTCTCATCACACATGTGGTACCTCAGGTTCTTTTAGAAGAAAATAAATCATACCTTTGGTGAGAAAGAAGTGAGAGAATGGAAGAGACAAAGAAGGAAGGAGAGAAGGTAGCCAGCATTTGATTTGCCTATAGGGTATGATACTTTTTTCATTAAACATTCTCATTTGTTAACCCCTGGAATAGCTCTTTCTTGGGAGCTTGAGTGAAGAAATATTCCCACTGCCAACTTGACAGCGTCTTGTGTTTTAGGATCTCCAGTATCAGCACGGACACAGCAGTGCACAGATGTGTCTTAGAGTTTCACATCTGGAGCCTGAGCTAAAATTGGGGTTTGCCTCATCTTCTGTGAATCAAGTGCTCTCAACCTTGCTCCAGCACTGAGCAAATCTCCTTTTTCATTCTCACACACAAGCACACGAGAAGGTTAAGACAGGAGACCAGAAAATCTGTCAGTCCCAGACTACAAGCCAAATGGAGTCCCAGTAAAATGTTGAAATTATATTTTGGATTTAAATCCTTTTAAAAAAAAGTTATATATATATATATATACACACATATGTATATATATGTATACATATATATATTTGTATTTTCCTTCCTGCTTGCAGCAGTGGTTGAGCCTCAAGCTCAAGAAGAACAGGCAGGTGAGTGTGCCCTGGTGCTCACAAGCAGGGTAACACAGCCCTGGACTTCTGGTACCCAGAGCTAACTAGGACAGAGGAAAGATGCAGCTATGAGGTAGCATTTTTGTGAGGCCTCTGAATTTTTATTGATTTTCCACTCCAACACGGCTGTGGACAAGGTCACGCTCACTCTGGGCACATCATTTAACACCGCGCTCATCTCTTTAGGCAAGTCTGGTGATGTGCCCTGCCCTTTTCTGCAGGTGGCCTGACCACATCAGCCAAACCTGGGCTTGCTTTTACTCAGAGAGGATTTAACACCCTTTTGGAAAGCCGCCGGAGGCTGAGGTGTGCTGCTGGGGGTCAGCGGCCAGACCCTCTGCCAGATCACATCATATCACCCACTCCCAACCAAGCTGGATTGCCTGCCTTAAAATATTTCTATTTGCTACAAAGCACAGCGATGATGTTTTGCTCCTTCTTTAAGGGGAGGGAGGTCCAGGTACATCCCAGAGCCTAACCCTGGCAGAGTCCTATTCCCATAGGATAATTATGGCAGAGGTGATACCACCTTTATTCAGTGCATAGATATAACAGGGCACCCTCCTCTGTATATCCTCAGGACCACAGAAGAAAAAGCTGGATGGAAAAAGCAGGGGGAAAAAGCACAGCTTTCTTATGCCTGTGATTCATTCCCAAGGCTCGGCTGAGCTCATTCATAAAAGATCTCCCTCCGACCCATGGAGCCACCTCAAACCCCCAGTGTGTAGGTGACACTGGGCTCTCCTGGAGGATGCCCCTGGGCACGGCACAGCGTGCCAGCAGCTCCCTCTCCCCAGCCGCGAGCTGGAGCATCCCACCACCGCTTCCTCTCTCTCCCTCTCTGTGTTTGCTCAGTGAGACAGAAGCAATACCAGTTTGCAGCACAATAAACCATGTAAAGGAAGCATCAATTAACTAGAATACATGGATATAGTATTTAATTAACTGATAGGCTCACAGTTACCGTATGATGTCATGGAAACCTCGAATCTCCCGGGTGCCGCCTCGCACATGCCAGCTGGGAATTGGAGCCATCACAAATCCCATGTAAAGTTTGAATCCTGACATTTTTAATTAAAAAAAAAAAGGAAAAAAAAAAAGAAAAGATTCTGACTCTCTTAAGTACCTTTTAATTGACACAAATGCGTGCACATCCTTGGTGCTGCAGGAGCCCGGGGTGTGACGGCTCGTGCAGAAGGGAGGCTAGCGGCATCACTCACCCATTCAAGGCCACTGTCATTAACCATGGGCTTTGTGGTAAGGAAGGAAAAGAATGAGCCCGCAAGGCTCTAAGGAAATAAAAGAGAGGGCAAAACCAGACTGGATGGGTTTTCAAGGATATAACAAGATAATAGACAGCAGTTACATTGCCTTTGATAGGAGGATCTCAAAGCGCTCCGCAAAATCAAAATGCAAACATTTAAGGTCAGTTTCCTGACTCCTACTTCAGCATCATTGAAGTCTGTAACTTCGTGTTCCACACCTTTTAGAGAAACAGTTTGTGCCTGGTTGAATCCTGAATAACGTAACCTCACCAATTTAAAAAGCAAGTGTTATTTTACAGGCTCTGCAGCTGGGGAAACTGAGGCAAAGGGAGGTTGGAGCCGTTTGTCCAGAAGCCAACAGCTGTTGAGTGCCAGATCCAAGAACAGAGCTGAGACACCCCAGCACATGGATGTACTGCCCAGCCAGAGCCAGAAGTGATGGAAGTGGAACCAGCACCCTCAGGGTACCACTGCCACTGCCCAAACACTGCTAATATCCCCCTGGGATGTGCCCGGAGCTGTTGAGCATCCTTGCTCACACCAAGCTTGTCGGGGTCTCTCACACTCCAGCAGCACAAACTCTGCCCCCTCCAATAACTCTTAAATAAAGGTCTGGTTTCCCAAGTGCCTGCTGCTGTAGTAGGTCTTGAAGTTGAATCCTTGTAGCCCATAAATACCAACAACCAACCTCAAGCACCACTCCTGTAGAAGCAATTTTACTTCTCTGGCTGTAAACATTAATACTTTCATTCCATTTACTGCAAGATATTTGTTGCCCAATCTTAATTTTGTCCCAACAGCTTAAATTACAGGAAAAGTCCTGTATTAAAAAAGAAACCAACACACCATTAGGCTGAGACATATCATATACCTTCCTTTAATGCTTTGGCAGTAGAACATTAGACTTAAATACACCAAGAAAGTAAGTGGAGTATTATTTTCTGTGAACGGAGGTGTGCATTCGTTATGAGTACCCATTGTCTTTGTTTATGTGCAAATTAGTTTATGGATTGTTCTTGACAGAGCTACAGCGCCCTCCCTTAAGGGCATTGCTGATATATTACCTTTGAAAGAGAATCACAATTTATTCACTCAAACACAGAGCTAAAGATAGATGTGCACCGGAGTATTTTGAAATATTGCATGATATATAAAATGAAATAGGGGGAAGCTAAATTACACAGCTATAATTACTTAGAGTTCAGGTGGCATCGTAAATAATCTATTCACAACTCGCTCGGTGTTTATTATGTCACCAGAGCAATATAATTAACATGGTATAGATGGGAACTACACAAGACAGATGCCTCATCCAGCCAGATCAAACACAACACTACGTAAGTATAAAAAAAAAAAAACACAGACACATACTATGTCATTATGAAAATTCATATGAAAATGGGAGAGGAAAAGAAAAAAGAAAAAAAAAAGAGGAAAAAGCAGCAGTTTGACAGTTTTGAGGCCCTTGCCCTGCTGACACCACCAGCACCTCTTTGGAATAGTCATAGTTCAATTTATGGGTACGTTTCAGGGTTTACATCACAGGGACGTCGATGATTTTGCATCAGCTCAGTTTGTGCTACAAGATTCTGTGCTGCCCTGACACCCGCTTCTGTGTTGTTAGAAATGAAGTTGGTACAAAGGAGAGGGGGAAAAAAAAANAAAAAGAAGGGAAAAAAAAAAAAAAAAAAAGAAGTTGTCAAACAAAACCTGGATTCTGCAAGTCATCGGCATCCCGTCCTGCACCGTAAATCTATGAGCTCAGACACCCAAATGGAATTGCTTGGCAATATGACTAAGGTGTTAGGCAAAAACATTAAAAGAAGTAAGAGAATCAGAATATATTACAGGGCAGGGGGGAATAATAAAAAAAAACACATCAAAATATTCAATACAGTAGCTAATTTTGTAAGAAAATACTTGCCATTTTACCCAGAAATCCCAAAGTCTGTCCAGTCTAATCTTGTTTCCGAACAACTATGCTCACACAGTGAAACATAGATATATATACACACACCTACACCTTAGCACAGGAAGAAAGTTTTAGAAACAAGTGAAGGTGCCTTTCGTAGGCTCAAGTAAGGAACAAGATAAGCAGGTGGCAAACTTTGCATTATGAAAACATGAAGGTCAGAGGAAGCGACTTTCCAGAGAGTTTGCTTGGGCTGTGACAGCGAGGGACAGGAAAATAACCTGCTTTTCTCAGAGTCCAGGGTGCCCTTAAATTTCAGGTGCTTGAATCACGATAATATCTTTAAGGTCAACAATTGGATTGGTATTACTCCATTTCTGAGTCACTCCTTTCCTTCCCATAACATTTTTGCTGGTCACAACTTCCCTACATATTACTTTTCTCCAATTTTGTTTTTGTAGCAGGGAGAACAGAGGGAAGAAACAGAACGGAGGGGGACCAAATCCTGCCACTCCCTGAAAATTGGAGGAGAGAAAGCAAGTCAGAAAACAGATTTCCCCCTTTACCCCTCCTCCTTTTCACTTTTGTACCTGCTATTCATGGATAATTTATTATACATTTCTCCATGGAAGAGACCCAATACAATATACCAGCAGAGGAGTTGTGTTTTCTCTCTGTTTCCTTGATTAAATCTCTTTACTTTGAAAGCAGGAGGAGTTTCTTCCAACCACTAGTTCATCACTATGAAAAACTCCTCTCTAGACCTAGTTGCACCCTCTGAATAGAAACCAAAGCAAGCACCAATGGATCCATCCTTTGAAGGACTTCAGTTTGGGATTTGAATACAGGATGTGTGCAGAAGATGGGGACGATATCCAAATAAGTCAGAGGGGGGAAAAAATAAATTAAAAAAACATCATTCCAGCCAGCTTCAACGAATTTACAATTTCCTTTTTCCTGCAGTGTGATTGCAGGTACAAACAGTGTCCTTAAAGAGTTTTGGCCCAGCGCTGAGCTCGTTCTTGTCCTGTCTCATCACCTGGCAGCAGAGGTGGGAGCAGGCTGGCTCCCTGCCGCCGCCAGGGAGAAGATTCAGGAGGTTGGACACAGAGCAGAGCCAAGCGCCGTGTCTTTTATTAAACAGCATCTGCCCTTCTTCAGGATATATTACTTTATGCCAAGTGGTGTGGATTTTTTTTTTTTTAAGTAAAGAATATTTAACATCATATAAAAAGAAAAATGGTCCCTTAAATTATTTGTGGCACGTCCTCTGCGCTGTGGAGGAACAAAGCTCACTCTCCCAGTGCTCTGCACCAGAGTTCGGGAGCAGCGGTGACAGTCAGGCAAGAATTTATGGTCCCCAGGGAGAGATCTGCTGGGGTCCTGCACAGCAAGATAAAATATTTGAGGGTTGATTTTTTTATTTATTTTTTTTTTCCTCCGCTTCTCCACCGGGTTAGCAGAGATGAAAGATGTAAATCCATTTCCCAGGGACCAAGACCCCACCAAAACATCATCTCCTCCTGGAAGACAGACTTGGGTTTGCAGAGGGAAGTCAATAATCTGGTTTTGCTTCCATGATGCTCTTTTCCCTGTTCCCAGGAAGTTTTGCAGCATGAACAGGAATTCTCCAAAAGTTTAAGACAAAGGCTGGGAAAGGGAAAAGAAAGGAACACACTGGGTTCCTTTCCCCTTTGACCCTTATGATTTTATTTTGAGCCTGAAGTTGTCTTTGGGACACACTTCCCAATTAAAGGGATTCATGAGCACTTGCAGAGGACACTCCACCTGGGGAAACTGACCAGCCTCATGTTTTTAAACACCTTTTCCAGCTGCCCCCTTGGGGCCAGGCTGAGCTCAGGACTCAGCTGGTGGCCACAGCTGGAGAGCAATGGAAGGTTTAGGTTATTTCTCCAGAAGATGGTCTCAAGGATCAAACCCCTCAAAAGCTGTCATTGCCAAGCCCTGCACTGAAATCTGGTGCAAGTCCCCTACTTTTGAACCAAAAAGGTAACCATTAGGTTTCCAATGTTGGAGCAGAACAGCCTCACACTTGCTGAAGAGCTGCACCATCATCTATCCGTAATGAGATAACCTCTTCCAAACCTACCCAATTTCTTCTTCCAGACAGAGGAGCACCACAGGGTAGAATTCTGCACCCTTAGCCACCCACCCAGAGCGCACATACACCTGAGGACAAAGGGTAGAGTCATTCAGGACCTCTCTGCCCCATCTCAGGCTGGCCAGATGGGTGCCCGCTCCCCTCCAGCAGCTCTCCAGCCACCTTAGCGTGGTGCTGGGCTGGAGCCAAGGAGCTCTGCCAAAAGCTGCAGCAGAGAACTGAACACATCAGCTTTGACAGCGAGCTGTACAAACACAGCTCTGCAGCTGAGGGTCCAGAATAACCTTTATCTAGGCAGCTCACAGCACTTCCAAAGAAAAATATACCAACAGGTAACCGGCCCAAGTGAGGACCTTCTTGGTGCACTGGCCACCAACCCTTCAGCATCTTTAAGGGAAGAGCAGTGTGTGATTGCAGCCACGACGTGCTGCAGGCAGGAGTCAGCCCTACCCAAAGTCCCCCCAAAGGAAGAGCGGCTTTTCTCAGTGTGGTAGGCTCAGAGGCGCTTTGGATCTGGCTTGGAACTCCTGTGTCACCTCGCTCTGCAGCATCATCCTGACATTTGCAAAGGTTTTTCTCAGCCATAAGCGTCCAGAACACTTCAAACAGGTAAACCAAGTTATTTAAAGTGCTATTCCTATCTCAAGATCTAATATACCTTGCCTGCTGACTTCAATCCATGCATGCGGAGCATTTTCTTTAGCAATCAACAAGATTTAAGGGTGACCACCCCAGAGGGAGAGTCTCCAGCTGACGCCAAGTACCAAAGGTTGGTTTACCCTAGTAGTGACATAATAATACTAGTGGAAAATCATCATCTTTTAAAACACACCTAGCTAGATGCCTTCAGCATTAGGTTCTTTACCTAGAATCTTAGCTTTGATATGGAGGAAGGTAATAAAGAGAGGGTTGATCACCAGCACCAATCCTGCTCACACCTACACATCCCAAGGCATCCTGCTTCGTGCAGGCTGCTGCAAGTCATGTTCAGCACCACCTCAGGGGCAGAGCCAAAAAACCCCAAAGTCAATCCCATGCAGAGACTGGAGGAATAACACCTGTGTCTCCAGGAGAAAAGGTTAAAAGCGAGGCGGCAGTTTGCTGACCACCCAACAACAAGCAGCTACGGAGCATCTCTGGCCTCAGCCCTCTTTGACTCCACCAACAGTCCTTTTTTTCACCCCCCACATCCCCTTCCAAGCCCCCAGACAAAAAAGTCCCTCATGGAGGGACTGATTTCTCTGAAAATTAGCACATCAGCAAACTGTGCATCCCACTTTTTGGGTAAGAAGATTTCAAAGGCGGCTGCAGTTCCCCCTCCTTCTGCTGCAGGGAAGTGGAACTAATTACACTGCAGTTTTGAAGCTCCAAAAGGGCCAGTTTTTGCCTCCTGGGCTCCCAGCGAGGCAGTCACAGCACATCGGACACTCTCTCTGCTACCAGAGCTCTCTGGATGGAGCGACAACGGCAGTAATAGAGTTGATCTTATTATATTCATTTAGAAAGATGTTTATGGCAGGCTGACATGAATTTCAATGCAAGCCTCGCTCTCTTCCCAAAGCGTCTGCAGCTCCCAGAACCTGCAAGTGGAGGCAAACACGCTGTTCTTTAAAAATTGAAGATGTAGGTCAAAAGGAAAAAAAAATAAAAAAAGAAATTGTTACTAGAGCCCTGAGTTATCTGAGCTCTTCAGTTTCACAGAGGTGTTCTGGTGTCTCAGCTCTCTTAAAAAATAAGAGCTAACAATAAATCCAGCTATTTGTGCATGGTTCATGAAGCCTCTCGTCATGCTATGGAGATATAACCATCTCCATTTCACTAAAGGCCCAAATCCTCAAATCTATGCAAACATTTAGGCATTTTCTTCAATATCAGCAAGCTCTGGGACACAAATAGCTCCAGAGCTACCAGGTCTGAAATAGCAAGGAGTCCAACCAGAGACGTTTCCATCATGCAGGACACCAAAATCCCAATCCCCAAAGGCTTCCCAGGGTTTCCCAGGCACTGGTCCTCCACCTTCACCCTTAGCTAGAGCAGGTTCCCATCGTGGCAGCGGTACAGATCAAGGCTAATTGTATTTGAATCTACAGGGTACCAATTTTCCAGCAAAGGGGTTTTAATCTAACATGCAGATCTCTTGTCTACATTCACATCACCCCAGAGACCCATAACATAGGTCATTTGTGCATACACAATCTCGGTAATAGGATGCACAATTTTAAAATGGCTAAATCTGTAGAGAAGAAAAAAAAATGTTATTACAGGAGGAAAGAGAAAAAGATTAGCTCACAGGCTGAGATCATGTTTGCCAAGTTTCCACCCAGAGAATTATTCCAGTACCAAATTCTATGCTACCAAAATAACGGGTTTATACAGCAGGCGTTGTGCCAGCTTTTTGGCTATAATTATAGTGTTTTCCTCTCTCAAGTTCTTTATTGATATCTGGAATTTTTTATATTTTTTTTTTTATAAAAGGAGGAGGTGGAGCAGTGATTTTATACGTTCACCAAACTACAGCAACACTTGATGCCGTTAAAAACCGGGAAGTTTTAACAACCTGCCAGCCTCCAACTTCACAGGCAATGTCAGTGGCACTATCAGACTTTAGAGAAACCCCAGGGATCCATTACTGCGGTTTGAAGATGTCCCTGCACTTCCCTTTTAAGTAAACGCCGGAGCTGCTTGCTTCATTCAGCTGCTGCTGTGCTGCACAATATTCCTTTGAGGAGATGCTTTGCAGTGACAAAATAACTGCTGACAATGTGAATACTGACTTCATTTTAATTTTGTTTTACATTTTCTTTGGTATGTTTTGATCCTAAAAAAAAAAGATATCTTTCGAGTGCAATCTTTTTTTTTTATGGTAATAAAGCAACTATTTATACAGTACCACAGAGTCATTTAGTTGCTTCTTCCCCCCTCTACCCCTTTCCCTTTTTCTCCCCCCATCCAAAGGGAACGGGGTGGGAAAGCATGACACATCCTCAGCACGGCTGCAATAAAGAAAAGCAGCAGAAGGGAAGAGAAGCAGCCGAGAAAGAATATAAGATCAGCAACAACACAAAATAGGGCAATGCTGCTTTTTTTTTGTGTGTGAGCTATAAAAACAAACATTGAAGAATGCAACGTCAACATGACTGTTGGGGAATCAAGCCCTTCCAACAGGCATCTCTTGTAGAAGGTTTCTATTTCCCATCTCCATCCCAGAAGGGCAGCTGACAGCAGGAATTCCCAGTTCAGGAAGCTCTCTCATTCTGGGATGCATTTGACTGAAGTCTTAATAAATTCCCTTAATCTGAGGCAACGCTATTACTTCTGAAATACCATGGCTTTTTCATTGCCTTTTATAATTCTGGGGAATTTCTCCAGCCACCACCACCACTGAAATTAAAATTCCATCAGCCCTGAACCCAGGAACAATTAGCCCAGCTGAGATGATTCCCGATAGTCTTTTGCATATAATAACCAATATCCAATATACCTCAACATTGTGAAGATCTCTGTAAATGAAGTGACATCTCTTGCTGGACAAAGCCTGGAAATGTTATCCTTCAGTGATAGGAATCCTAAGGGGACAACTATTCTCCCTCCTTCGAAAGCTCACTTAATTGTTCCAGTTGCTGGAAATTTTAAACAATTTCCCCAGTCACTATGCCAAGTTGCGTTAAGCTCTTTGTCTGGCTGATATGCCAACCAAAGGCACAGGGAGATAAGGAGAGCTGAGGGAATTACACAGAGCGACTTACACAGCGAGACTTCCCTCGCCCAAGATCCTTCCTTCAGTTTTTGCCACTACTCCAACTGCTTATTATTATCATCACATAACTGAAGCCAGCAGCTCTTTCACCTCCTGTATCTTGGCTACACCTACACTAGAAGGACTCTAAAAGCAGGACCCTGCATTTAACACCTTTTTTGTTCATCTCTTCTATATTTGCTTTATATTCCAGTGAAACTATATATATATTTATCCTATTTATTTCAGTATTCCACCAGCAGCATGGGTATGCCAAAGGACAGATTTACCTTCCACATGTGCACTTATTTTCCCAGGACAGCTTTTTCAGTTGTAATAGCGGTGGGAAGCACCTGATTTTCCAAGAACAAATCAAGGCATAACTGAAACCAATCCTCTAGATTTTTGAGCAGCTGGAAATAGCTTGTGCTCACCACCCTCTCATGGTTCCCAAACAGCACAACAGGTTCTGGCTGGGACTACTTGCCCCTGGTTAGATAAACCAAAGGCCACACATCACTAACATCAAGAAAACATGTTACTTCATGGCATCAATTCCTAAAATTGTATCTTGTGGCAAAGTATGTCTTTACCACAGAACTCCCCCCACCCTTACCCAACTCAACCACCCTTGCTGCCATCTGCCCAGAAAAAAAAGAAAGTTGGTGAAACCTTTTTCCAAGGTATTCCCTCCCAAGATCAAACTACAACACAAAGGCCAGAGCATTTAGTAAAGGGTTGATTTCTATAGCTCTCAGGTGCAAAGGTTGATCAATATTGGATTTCAGAAAGGCTAAATCTTCTCCAAGAAGCAGTCATAACAATCGCTACATTTAGTCATCTGTTGGGGGTTTTGCACCTATAAATGGACCTTTGCCATCAGATCAATGAGCAGGTCATTAGCAATATAGTGCAGGATCCTTGGAAGGGATTGATCTTGGCTGTGATACAGGGTTGCACAACTTGCAAACTTTCCTGGAGCTGGGAGAAGCCAATGTGTCCTCTTAGACCTTTCCCTCCACCCTCACACACAGTTATTTGGCAGTATGGTCACACCACTTGCTTTGCACCCAAGTGATACAGACACTAGTCCTTGGCAGGCACATGATTCCTTCTCCTACTTTTGCTATATGAAGTTGCCAGAGAGTTTAACTTCAAGGACACAAACCACGGAGCCAGCTCTTCTCTCCTCATTTGACCTCCTGACGGATTGCCTTTGCACACCCCGCAGCTCTAGTTTCATCCCAAGCCTTCATGTGGACATTGATATTTGTTTCAGCATCACTGAAACAGAAGCATCCAGTTTCCTGGTACTTTTTAAGCACCATTACTTTGTGTAAAGTCAGTTTAACTCTGCAGGAAGATAAACTTCAGGACAGACCTTCAGAATAGCATGAGCTTGGGCTACTTCAACACCAACAATATTTCTAAAGGTTTGAAAAGCCAGTATCATTTCAATATTGTTTTCCATATTGCGTTCTAATTCTGCACCCTGAGAAGAATCTTTTCCTTCTCTACATCCCTTTTTCTCCATTATAACAATATCAGGATACAAAAGCATGGAAGCAGGAAGCAACCCCTCTCTCAAGTCTCTTTTTCCTCCCTCCTCCAAGGAGAAAGCCAAAAGGAGGCAGGAACAGCCAGAAGAAATCTCTCTGCACTCTGCTAGCTCTAGCTTGTTACTAAGTTAAAAATCAGAATTGATGTCAGAACTGGTACCAGCCCACAAGTGTTTCTTCTCCAACAAAATGATTCGTAGAACTTCCTGATTTCCTATCACTGTAGAATTTTTTTCAAGGCTGAGAACTTTTTTAAAAAGCATTTGGGGGCAACAACTGAAATATTTCAGTTAAAAATAATTGAATTGTAGCTTGGGAAACCTCATAACACTTTTTGCAGGAGCTGCTTTGAAAGTTTTTTTTTTGTTTTTCCTTTTCTAGAGAATAAGAACATCATGTACAGGTTCTCATTCCACCGAAGAAAAGGCATTTGCATTTTTTAAAAATCCCTAAAATACTCTGTTCAGGAATCAGTTTTAAAACAAACTGAATATTTTATTTCTTTTAGGGTAACATCACCCGTGACTGAGCAGGGTCAGCAGTACCCGCCCTGATGGCCAAGAGCTCTACACAAAGCAGGGCATGTATTTCCCATTGCAGATTCAGTTGACAGGACCTCAGTGTCCATAGCTCTCTCCATTTCAGCAGAACTATAGTGCTTTATAGCTACAACCTTGGCCCATAGTCCCCACTCCCAGGCACTTAAAGGTTGGCTTCATCCCCTCCTTAGTAAGTGTCCTCCCAGAGGGAAGAACCCTACTGGTTCCACCAGGGCCATCCAGCCCAGAAGCATCCATAACATTATTATCCTCCTCCTCCATGTCCCCCGAGGATCAGTAACACTCATCTCCCGACCTTAAACCGATTTCATGGTAGGATGGAGGCAACCAACAGTCTCCAATGTTGGCCTCCAACACGGTGGCATGAGCTTTGCCACTTCAGAAAGATGGGCGCTTGCCAGCAGGAGCAGGCAAGCTGAGGATGCAGCCTGTATCTTCCTTGGAGGAAAAAAAAATAAATAAAATATTACTTTTAAATGCAAGTCGCAGCTTATAAATGCCAGGAAATTCCTCTTGCCACATGAACGTTTCCAGAGCGTTGTGCTGAATTAAATGGACTCAGTTTGCTTTCAGATCCGCACATGCAAAGAGACAGCTTGATAGATAAATACGTTCAGGGGTGCAGACAGCTCTGGTCAGTGGACAATTAAGGATGGGGAAGACAACCATGCCCGGGTAACTCCAGATCCGGAGCACAAATCATTCCTGCCAGAGAATTCTATTAGTAATATTTGCATCTTGCTAATAGAAATCCAATTACTCAGGATGACTCTGAGCACATTAGCCATTTTTAGCAAAATTTGCCTTATCCTGCAAAGGGTTTTTTTTTTTTGATTTTTAGGGTTTTTTTGCTTCATCACCACTTTACTTTTGTCCCTGGTGGGTCCTGGGGGATGCAGCATCCTTCAAGGACGTGTCAGAGGCACAGGCTATCCCGTCATCCTCCCGCTCCGAGGCCTAGCAGCTGAATCACCCCCAGCCCTATTTTCTTGTGCGGTGTTAGATTAGCGCGAGGGCTTATGACCTGCCATCTGTCACTGCAGTCTGCTGACTGTGAGACTCTGCTCTCTCTCTCTGCAACATTGCTGAGGAGGTGGAAGGAGGAGGGAGGGGGAAACAACAAAAAAAAGGAAAAAATAGTGAAAAAATATTATAAAAAAGAGCCTTTTCATCCCTCTGCTGCTCCTAAGCCACAGCGTGCAAACCCAAAGGAGGATGGGAGGAGAGACGCCAACCCACCAAAGACTTGGATTTTGAATTTTTTTTGAAAATTTTTATTTTTTGGAGGAGGGGGGTGTGTTTTAAGGCAGCGACACTTGCCATCCAGGGGCTTTGGCGGCGTGACGAGGAATGGAGCGGTACCTCGGAGGCAGGCTGCTCTGAACCTGCGGCTCCCGCATGCTGTTTGATCACACCTGCTGAAGCTTTCCCAGCCTTGCCAGGGAGAGCCAGGCAATGTGACCATGCATCTGGCTTCCTGGCAAGGAGAGGGCTGCCTCTGGCCCCTCGCCAGCCTGCTCCATCTCCTCCTGAAAAGAGTGCACCATTTTATATATATATATATATGTATATAAAAACTACTCACACCCCTACTTGTGTGGACCCAAGGGTTTGTCACCCAAGCATCAATGGGAGGAGACCCATGGATGGTGCCACCAGAGCAGGAACCAGCCCTGTAGGGTTTGGGGAGAAAGTGATGGCATCACCCGCTGAATTTTCCTGCTTGATTTAAAGTAATCTGGTTGCAAAGCTCCTGCCCTGAAGAAAAGAACTAACTTTTCACTGCAGCGAGGAGTCACAAGACAGCAGCTCTCCTTGAGAGCAGAGGGAAGGAGTGTTCCCACCTCCCGTTGGTTTGCTTGAAGGAAAAAAAAAAAAACATCTCTGCATAACTTCTCCCATATTTTCCACTGAGTCTCACTATAATTGTACCAGAACCTACCATCTCCATCCCTGCTAGAGCAGATGGGACTTTTCCAGAGCAACTTATTAGTGTCTTAGAAATAAGACCACATATAACAGCGTGAGCAAACACCAAATCAAGTCCAGTTGTGGTATTCAACTTCTCCCCAAAGCAGGTCCTTCAGCCTCCTGGTTCCTGAGGTGGTTTCTGCTCACACACCGGACCTATTTCAATGCCTGAAATTGAGCTCCCAGTTCCTCTGCTGGGACATGCTCTCAGGTCATTTCCCTCCAGCCTCTGGCAAGTGACTGTTATTGCTATAAATCCTCAGAACATGAGTGTAAAAGACCCAATTTTGGGATCTCCTGCATCATCAGCAAGAGTGAAGCTGCCTGAGCATCAAGCCTTGGTGCTTGGAGAGGAGCAGCCCTCCAAACAGGCTTCTGAAGATCCCCGGCCTTCAGGCTTAATTTGGGTCTGTCAACATCAGGCTGCTCACACTCCCCTGTGAAATGAGAAGTCTCTGGAGATACATTTCTCTGGCTGAGAAAAAAAAGAAAGGACTCAGGAACCAAAGGAAAGGAGCAAGTTAAGTTATTCCTCCAACCTGACACCCCCTGGGACTGTTTCAGCACAAGTTGATTCCACTTTGGAGATCCAAGTGGTCCCAGCCAGACCTCTATGAACTGGTATTATGGAAATTAACGTGGAGGGGAGGTTGATGTGAGTTGCCACCTCAACAAAGCATTTCTTTAAACAGGGGCCCTTTCTTATCCACAGGTAAGTATGAAAATAAGTCTTGCATGTCATGGTCAGATGCCACATCCTCCCATCCCTTTCCAAGCAGTGATCCATCCAGCAGATGGTATTGTTGACAAGGAGCCTGTGGAACTGGCACTGCCAGTCCCGCGTTCCCCGCGGTGGTCCATGACCTCACCACAGAGCTGTGTTCTGGATGTTGCTAGGCACATGTGGGTAGTCTGATGTTACAGCAAGCAGATATTTCCAGGAAAAAAGGAAAAAAAATAGATGGTATCACCTCCTAATTGATATCAGCAGCGAGTCCCACAAAGCTGGTGCTGTCTCACCTCTGGTTGTCCCTATCCATGACTTTGAGCAACCTGCTCTAGTGGGAGGTGTCCCTGCCCAGGGCGGGGGGGTTGGAACTTGATGATCTTTAAGGTCCCTTCCAACTCTAACCATTCTATGACCTCTTTCAGAAGATTTTGTCCGCATGGACCATGATTTTGAACAAGTGGGCACCCAGGAACCTCAGATAAGCAGCCCCCACGCATCACTTCAGCACATTTGGGGTTGCTGCAAGTGGTCAAGCTATTTTTACTTTGCAGCATATGTGCAGCAGGCCTAACACAGCTTGAAAAAAATTAAATAAATCACTGTACATGTGTTACATGGTGCATCCGCACGTATTTCCATACAAGAAACCTCAACCAGGAGCGTGACACCTTTTCTCGTAAGGCAGCAGGACACAGACATCCACCACAGATCCGAAGCCAGGCACAGAATTTGTCTTGTGGAGACACAGCAACAGCAACAATGTGCACAGGCATAAAATTAACCCAGCCACGCTCTCCCCTCCGGCAGCTCCGTGCTCAGGGATGCTGCAAAAATGCACTAGTGAAAGAGGACAAAGGACAAGGATGCACAAGGGTTGTAGGATTCGGCACCAAAGCTGTTCAACTGCAGCTTTTCTAAGGTGGCCTGGCCTCTTGCAACTTGTTTTCTCCTTGAGAGGTGCCACGTGAAGCTGCCACGGAATAACGCTGCTGAGAGAGAGATGCAAACTAGACCCATGCAGATGCCATAGGACTCACTAAGGTACCCTGGGCTTATTTCTAACCCAACCAGCCTAATTCCAAGCAACTCCTGCAACTGCAATCCCACCAGGTATATGATCAGTCAAAGCTGTGGCATTCCCAGCAAAAGCCCCAGCTTTTTTGCCCACCAAGTACAAGGTTCATGCCAACCCTTCCCCACAGAAAGGGTTTGGTGGCACTTGCTGGGGCACGAGTCCAGAGGGACAGAGGCCATCCAGCCACTCCTTGAGGGTCCATTGCAACCCATTAAGCCAAACAGGCTCCCCTTTGCACCAAAAACCATAGGAGAAAGCAACACTCCAGGTTTTCTCAGGGATGCTTTACAGCACAAACTGTGCACATCAAATTCTTACACATTAGGCATGCAGAGAAGCTAAAAAGTCATTTGGAAAATAAGTGTACAAGTTCCTCTAGCTCGAGGGCTCTAGTAATTTATGCACCGAGAATTTATACAGGTCATGTACCTATTTACTTCGCTGTGCTCTAAAAAAAAAGAAAAAATTAAAATAAAATAAAAATGCACAGTTACCTTAGCAACTTTAACATTGCAAGAGAATACAGAGCCTTCTTAAAGAGACATTGTCAAGAGCGGTCAGCCTGACCGGCTGCTCCCCCACTTTCTAGATCTGAATTCTCAGGCAGTTTTCCCCCCTCAGATCAATTAGACATTTTGTTATTTTAACTATGAACAACCCACCCCAGAGCCCACTGACATCATCTAGCTGTAAACAAAACCAAGCCTACCGTGCACAAGAATGAGAAAATGCCGTCAGAAAAATAAGGCGGAATTTTACTCATTTCATCATCCTGACACGTTCTGAAAGCTTAAAATAATTTTTCAATTTGTGGAAATTGCCTAGACTCTATAAAAACATAAAGCATGCTAGTTACACCTTGGGGGCTTCCAGATTTAAAAAAAAAACAACCTAACAACATTGTAGAAGAAATCTAATAAGCTGACTAGGCAATAAGCACCCAACCTCTCAAAGCTATTTTAGTTTATTTTCATTTCTCTCCAGGATTTTCCACTGGATTCACTCATGAAGTGTTTTTCCCAAAGCTAAATTAAAAGACGGTCTCCAGAAGAGGCTCCTCAGAACCCAAAATGCAGAAGTAACTATTCAGGAGAGAAACACCTCTATCTCAAGAGGTGTGGTCCAAGATAGTGAGGTCCTACAGAGTTTGTTGCCAGCCTCTTGTCAGCCCCGTGAAATATATGAAAAAAAATCTCACAAAACTAGGGAAAAGCACCTGACAAATGCCCCAAGCTCCCAGTNCTGGTCCAAGATAGTGAGGTCTTACAGGGTCTGTTGCCAGCCTTTTGTCAGTCCTGTGAAATATGTGAAAAAATCCCACAAAACTAGGGAAAAGCACCTGACAAATGCCCCAAGCTCCCAGTCCCAGAGAAGGATGGTGAAGCTGGGATGGAGAGGAGAGCAGGACTCTGCTGAAGGACACAGGCAGCCCTCACCTTCCAAATTGAGCACCTGAAATAAGTGCTGCCTGATCCCAAACACACCCAACACACAGTCTTCAGCTGGGCTTCCAAAACACAAACTTGCCACCCCAGACAACTGAAGGCACCCTTCATCAGCTACCAGAAATCCTCCCTCTTCTGCTGCAGCCATTAAAAGCAGAGTTAAAGCAATGACAGGAGCACACTAAGCCAGGGAGGGCTGTGCTATAGATAACGATCACATTTTATTACAAAAACCCTTAAGGCCACTATCAGAAACAGGCCAGAAACACTGCACTGTGGCACCACTGGAATTCTCACGGAATCAGGGAATTGTCCAAGTTGGAAGGGCCCCCTTGAGATCATCCAGTCCAACTCCCCTGCTAAAGCAGGGTTGCCCAGAGCACATCCCTCAAGGCTGCATCCAGGTGGGGCTTGAAGGTCTCCAGAGAAGGGGACTCCAAACCTCCCTGGGCAGCCTCTGCCAGGGCTCTGACATCCTCACCCCAAAGAAGTTTCTCCTCATATTCCAAAGGATCTTCCTGTGTCCCAGCTTGTGCCCATTGCCCCTCGTCCTGTCACTGGGAACCACTGAAAAGGGTTCAGCTCCATTCTCCTTCAACCCACCCTTCAGGTACTTATAACCATTAAAAAGGTCACTGATTTCAGCCCTTTTCTTGTTTCCTACCCACATCTGCAAGTCATCACAAACTACAAAGCACACAGTGAAATATCTTTTTCTCCTTACCTACAGACCCACCAGCCAACTTTCAGTAAAAGAAAAAAAAATAATGATTTCTCCCCCAGACAACTCTGATTTGGCAAACTCTGGAGAGCACACAACACAAACAACAGCTATTTTTTAAAACAGCTATAAACATGATCTGTTTTCTGCAGCACCCTGTGACTATCAGAGGTGCTCCTCTTCTGCACACAAAGGTTGCGTGTGTTGAGCTGGAGTAAGGGAGAGCAGGGCAGAAAGCCATAAACCTCCTGTTTTCTGAGCAACTACTTTATTCCTACATTATCAAGAGAAGAGTCAACATTGTGTCTTTTCAATGACAGGGACAGAAAAAAAAAAGAGACCTAGAGAAGGCATTGATTCTCCCCTATGAAGAGTATATGGCTTAAATTAAATTCTACAGAATTAAAGTCTGCAACAGGCCCATACAGTTATATTTCAGATGGGCTGTGCCTGAGGATTAGGCAAAACGTCTACCATAAGCCCCATGGTGGTGGTTTTTCTTTGCATTTCTGACTGTCCCTTTTCCTGATAAGGATCATACACCTTCAGGGCTTCATTTCAGGCAATGATGTGGGAGTGAATCTCAGACATCATCTCCGAGAGGAGACTCCCTCCAAAGCAATAGGGCTGGGAACTCATCACTCTTTTCCTCTTGCTCTTACAGTTAAACACAACCAAACCTCAGTGATTTTCTTTCAGTATTGCACCCAGCTGTCCCATCCCCATCCTGTTGACAGGACTTTTCAGGATCAGTCTCAGCAGCAGCATCAGAGGGACTCTTTGTCAGGAAATACAGGGATAGGACAAGGGAGAAGGATTTTAAATTGGAAGAGGAGAGATTTAGATTAGGTATTAGGAAAAAATTCTTTGCTGTGAGGGTGGTGAGGCACTGGAACAGGTTGCCCAGGGAAGCTGTGGCTGTCCCATCCCTGGAGGGGTTCAAGGCCAGGCTGGATGGAGCCTGGAGCAACCTGGTCTAGTGAGAGGTACCGCGCCCTCCCCCCGCCCCCGCCATGGCA